>JAHIAM010011811.1:0-14214 GCA_021605205.1 Aegilops longissima
CTTGTCGGAGGTGCTCCATCCTCGTGGTTGGCCAATCCTGTAGTCGTGCGTAAAGCAAGCGGAAAATGGAGGATTTGTATCGACTTTACCGATGTTAATAAAGCTTGTCCCAAAGACCCATTTCCCTTGCCGCGTATTGACCAATTGTTGACTCCACGGCGGATGTGATTTGCTTTCATTTCTTGATGCATACTCGAGATATCATCAGATCTTCATGGCGAGAAGAGGATGAGGAAAGACGCATTCATCACCCCATGTGGCACATCTTGTTTTGTCGGATGCCTTTCGGTTTAAAGAATGCTGGTTCAACATTTGCGGAGTAGTCCATCACGCTTTTGAGCCAAATACAGAAATGTGGAAGCCTACATGGATGACATAGTGGTCAAAAGCAAGGACAGGCGACTACGATTCAAGATTTAGATGAAACCTTTGCAAATCTGCGCAAGATCAACCTCAAGCTCAACCCGAGAAGTGCGTGTTTGGAGTCCCCTCGGCAAGCTTCTCGGGTTCTTCATCTCGGCGAGGAATTGAAGCCAATCCCGACAAGATCAAGGCCATTGAGCAGATTGAAGCACCAAAGCGCGTCAAGGATGTACGAAGGCTTGCGGTTGCGTAGCTGCTCTCGGCAGGTTTATCTCTGGAGTCTGCTGAGCCACCGCCATTTTCAAAATTTTGAAAAAGGCAGGTCAATGAAATGGACTCGGAGCGGAGGCTGCTTGCGGACTTAAAGAGATACCTGTCCTCCACTCCAATACTTGTCGCACCTAGGCCACAAGAGAAGTTCTTGCTATATATAGCGGCAACCAATCAAAGTGGTTAGTGCTGCGTTAAGTAGCGGAGAGGGGCGGATGATGAGCTAGCAACCACGGCGGAGGCATCCAGCGACAAGCAAGGCACTTCACGGCAAGCTCTGGTCCCGACAAAGATGGATCTGCGTATGAGAGGATGTAGAAAAGGATGGTGCGCGCCCGGTTTACTTTGTCGGTTCCCTTCTGCGGGGGCTAGGTCAAGGTACTCGGTGTGCAGAAATTGCTTTCGGCCTTCTCATGGCCTCGAGAAAGTTCGCCATTACTTTCAAGCACATGAGATCCACAGTCATCACTCGCTCTCCGCTGAAGAGGATCTTGCAAAATCCGAGACAGGCGGGATTGTCGGTGGGCCTTTGGGCTGTCAAGCTTTGGTCTCAAGTTTGAAGCACCTCAACTATCAAAGCGAGGCGTTGGCGGAGTTCATAGCAGAATGGGCGCCAACACGAGGATGAAGAAATTCGAAATGAGCATCCCGTCAAGGAAGAGAGCAAGAGTGGCTGATGTACTTTGATGGTGCCTTCTCGCTCAAAGGCGCCGGTCTTGGCGTGCTTCTTATCGCACCCATCGGAGAGCACCTCAAGTACATAGTCGGATGCACTTTCCAGGAGCAAGCAACAAACAATCTGCAGTATGAAGGTTTGCTTGCGGTCTCAATCATGGTAGACCTTGGGATCAAGAAGCTCATTATCGGGGGTGACTCACGACTTGTCGTCCGCCAAGTGAACAAGGATTATCGAGTCCGTTGATGGAAGCCTATGTTGATGAAGTGAGAAAGCTAGAAGAGCACTTTGGGCCTCTGGATGGAACATGTTCCAAGAGCTCGAGCGATATTGTTGATGGCTGTCAAAGTCGCCGCCTCAAGTTACTGTGGAACCAGGGATTTTTGTGCTCAAGCTGACTCAACAGTATACGCCATCAAGCTGGACAGAACAAGAAGAGGAAGTTGATTTCGGTGACTATTTTCGGCGAGCTTCGAAGCCGCCGCCAAAAGGTCCCAAGATCAACACCAAAGGTCTTGAGAGCGTCTGCTCCGACAAGCCCTAGTGTTTGTTCGTTGAAGCGGGCGCTCCCGACAAGTTTTGCTCGGCAAGCTTGCGGGAACATCAAGCTCGGTGAGCGCGAGTTCTCGCCGTAAAGCGGATGTTCCGCAGGCGATAGATATGCCTTTAGTCCTTGTTGTCGAGCCAAGCTCCGGCATGGGCACGCAGATCGTCCATTTCCTTGAACGGAGAACTTCCGAAGAGCAAGAAGAAGCGGAAAGAGTAGCCCGGCGGTCAAGTATGTACCGGTTTATCGACAACACCTATCGAAGAAGACTCAGCGGTGTGAAATTGAAGTGTATTCACGGGAAGATGGGCGAAGTTGTTGGAAGAGATACATGGAGGCATATGTGGTCACCACATTGGCGCAAAACACTTGCGGACAAAGCGTTCGGCAAGGTTTCTTTTGGCCGACAGCCCTCGGATGCAATGCACAAGTAACCAAGTGTGAGCGTGCGGTTCCATTCAGCGGATACACCAACCAGCTCAAGCTCTCCGGCGATCCCTTTATCCTGGCCATTTTGATGCAGGGGCTCGACCCCTTTCCACGAGCTGTCGGGGCTTTGAATACTTATGCGTTGCAATCGACAAGTTCACAAAGTGGCGGAAGTGGAAGCGATGAGGAAGGTGACAGCCGATCGTGATCAAGTTCTTGGTCGATTGTTTGTCGTTTGGGATCCCTAATAGGATCATCACCGACAATGACGCAAATTCACGAGTCGCACCTTCATGCGATCGTCCAAGATCTTGGCGCCAAGTCGCCTTAACATTGCTCATCAGAAATGCGGTCAGCGGAGAGGGCAAATCTTTGAAGTGCTGCGGGACTCAAGACTAGGACTTTCGCAGGCTGCACAAGTGCGGAAGAAAGCTGGATTGAGGACTGTCGGTGGTTCTTTGAGTCGATCGGGCGCGCCAAATCGAGCCCTGGCGGACACCTTTCGCTCTAGTCTATGGAGCGAGCAGTTCTCCCCACGGAACTTCGTATCGGTTCGACTCGAGTGCTCGCTTATGATGAGCTTGAGCAAGAGCAATTGCGACAAGATGGCGCTGCTCCTCGAGGAGGACCGTCTTGAGCTGTGTTGAGCTGCTCGATATCGACAAGCTTTGCGCGCTACCATAGCCGCAAAGTTAGTGCGAAGTCTCGAGGAAAGGCGACCTTGTTCTTGGGCGTTCGATCCGCCAAGAATTCCAACAAGTTGGCCTTGAGTGGGAAGGCCCTGCTCGGGTGAAGCGAGTCACTAGGCTGGCGCTGTCAGCTTGAGACCGAAGATGGCATTCGGTGAGCAACTCTGGAATATTGAGCATCTTCGTAAGTTTTACCCGTAAGGCGCGTTGCTGAACCTGTTCGGCAACCACCTTTATACAAAGTCTTGCCGATGTTGCATGTAATCCTTTGTACAAAGCGAGCCAGATCCGATGCATAAGTAAAGCTGATGTGCTCCGCACATCTTGTCAATTCATGCTTTCTACTTTATTTTTGCATGCATTATCGACACTTTGTGCAGCACCTATTCGGTAAGCAATAACGAGCATGGCGCTCCATATCTTTATTTTCTCTTCTTTCTCTTTCTCAAAGAAAGGAAGGCTCCCTCGCACACAGTTTGCGGGGGAAGGAGAAGATAATGGTGTGGACGAGCGTCGTTCAAGGAAGTTTTGCCTTACGGGAAGCAAGCAACGGAAAAGCTAAGTTGCCAAAGTTTGAGCAATCAGTTTTAAAAATTTTAAGTTATCTTCCTCGAACAAGCTGTGCTTTGTATGGAAAACACGTGCGGCGGAGGAACCAACTCGTAGCTAGTTGCCCTTACTTTGTTTAGTCCGCTCAACAACTAAGTGAGCTGCAACTAGTTGCGACAAGGTTGCTTGTCGGAGCGGCACCGCCGCAGGCTGGAGCGTTCACTTTTCGGCGCTTCGCAAAAGTGCTCTGGCGACAAGTTCCCTAAAAGCGTGGGGCAAAAACATACAAAGGAAGGAATCAAGTAAAAGAAAATAACATAGCAATTACTACGCAGAATAGAGTTATATTACAAGATAGCTTGTCGCAGCTCTAATAGATTGTTTTCATAACATGACCAGCGCGACAAGGAAAAGATAAAATGGGCGGCCTAATCTCGCGGTGCCATCAACCCTCTTGATCCCGCTCACCTTGTCCACAATGGAGTGCGACAAGGGTCTTGGCGCCTCCACATCGCATCGGCGACAAGGACTTGAGGGCGTTGGTGAAGCTAAGGCACTGATTGCGGAAGGCCACCTTCATCGGCACCTTCGAAGAGCTCCCTTACGATCTGGCGCGACTCGTCGGCCAGGCTGCTGGGATCTCTTCCGGAGTCGTTGGAAGCCGTCCTCGCCTTTGAAGAACAAGCTGAGCTTGGCGCTGGGTTGGAGGTGCTCATTGGAGGAATATCGAGATCCACCATCCCAGCTCCGCCGCTCACAGTCGATGGCGGCGGCAATATTCACGAGACCCTCGGTCCGGTGCTCCACATTCTCTCTGAAGGTGCTGCAGGCGGCGTGCTTTTCGCCCGGCGATGCCTCGTCGGTCTTAATCTTCTCCAACAAGGCCACCTCCGCTCCTTGGCGCCGTCCAGCGTCGCATCAAAGTAGTCGACTTAAGCTTGAGATCCGCATTGGAATCCTTGGCGGCGAGCTCCTTGCTCCTCTCGGCGAGCGGCCTGCCTTCGCCAAGTGTAAGCGTCCTTCTCGCGCTCATGCTTGAGTGCAGCAAGCTCCTCGCCCGCTCTTCTTGAGATTGGCCTCAGCTGCGTCACCTTCGTCTCCAACTCCTTCTTGGCGGCCTCGGCAGCTGCGGGGCGTCCTTTGCTTCCTTGAGGGCTCCGCCAAATATTTGCTTTCATGGCAGTAAGCTCCTCCTCATGGCTGTCAAGATTGATCTTCCGCTCGCCCATTTCGCCTTCTTCTTGTGACAGCCTCTCGGCTGACAAGCGCTGTTGCTCTTCAATCTCAGCCTTCTCGAGGATGAAGGCTTTGCAGCGCCTCAACGATTTGCTCCGCTCCTCTTGCCAAAGACGGAGAGCTTCGATGGAGGCCCGAGCTCCTCAGGCGCTTCTCAATGTCTGCTCCCGCCTTCACGACAAGCGCTTCTCGGAGTTCCAGCCTGGCTTGCCGAGCGCGTGATAGCGATAAAGCTTCAGACAGCTGCTCCTCCTTAGACTTCTGCCTTCTGCTTGCTTGGCGCGTCGACCAGCGTCAGACCAGCGGGGAGCAGCTCTTCGTCAAGAGTTTCTCCTTGACGGCGCCACAGGCTCGGCGCGGGAAGCTTGATGAAGCGCCATCGCCCGGCCTTCAAGTAAGGCGCCGGTGGGGCTCTTGAACTGGCGCTGCTGGCATGGCGGAGGATCGGCGGTCGATGTAGGCGCTGGCGCTCCTGCGACCTCGGGGCCGTCTGTCGTCGTCGGACCCCTCGCCCGGCTTCTGCGGCGAGCCAGCGGCCTCCTCGCCCGGAGCTCGTCGGCCGGCTTCTTCCTCGGTGATGGCGGCGTCGTGATTTGCGCGTCCTCCTCGCCCGGCGACTTCGGTCTCCATTGGCTCTGTGGTAGATGGATCGATGATCGAAAAAGAAAGAAAAGTCAGCGGATATTCAAAAGAAAATCGAAGAGGAGCGCAATGGCAGTTTCAGGGCAAGAGGATTACTGCGATGGGATCTGCAGCGCGGTCTCAACCTTTGGAGGTCATTGGCGCTATCCCTTGCGGAGAAGCTGCCCTTGCGGAAGCCTCCCTTGCGGAGGCAGCTCCCTTGCGAGGATCCTCCCTTGGCGGTGTAGTCGCAGAGATGCACGTCGGGAGCGGCTTCGGGCACTCTTGGTGAGGCTGCTCTGCTCCTACACAAACCAACGAGTCGGACATCGAGTCAAGAAAGAGCACCCATATCGCTCAACAGCAAAAAGTAAACCATATACTTACGCTGGGGGCTGCTTTGTGGAAGAGTTGCCGCGTCCGGCAAGGTGGTCTCGGACGCGCCTCCTGCTGTCGCGGCGGGATCGTCCTCGATGACAACCACGGGACCTTGGCCTCTTCGGCCTCTGGGCCAGCGTCACGAAAAGGAAAGAGTTGAGTGAAGCAAATCAGATACAAGACAAAGCAAAAAATTGAAGAACTACAAGTACAACACGTAGTCTTACTCTTCTTCTTCCTCGTGGGGGCTGGCGGAGAGATCAAATTCTGGCTCGCCTCCGGTGCGGCAGGCGGAGGTGGGTTCCCTTGACCGCTTGGCGGGAGTAGCAGCGGTGGCTGAGGAGGACCCGCTCCGATTCTTCTGGCGTGAGGTGCTCCAGCGCAGCAGTGCTTACCTGATGGAAGCGTCGTCTGGCCTTGTGCGGCTGTTAACCCGTCTGCCGCCCGTTTCATCTCAGCCTTGCGGAGCGCCTTATTAGTGGAGCTGGGGGCTCCGCTCGCGACAAAGCGCTAGATGGTGGGGAGAAGGCGCCCTCGGTGGTTCGCTCGACTCGGCTTCAGGTTCGCAAGCTCCTCCTGCGGCAAACTCCTTAGCTCGACAAGGCTTGCCGCCTCTGTTGCCTCTGCCTCCTCCACGGTGAATCCAAACTTCGCCATGCGGCAAGCTGCCGCCTCTTCCTAACTGTGGCGTCGCTGCATCTACGTCATCGATGGTGTCATGAGTGAGCCCATACGCTCATCGGCGGATCGACACTTCTTCAAGCTGTGAAGAACACCCGCCGGCGTCATCTGCGGCTCTTGCTAGGTTGGAACAATTCCATGCGAGTCGCTGCGCGCATCATTACGCGGATGCGGTCGGCGAGGTTGCACAATGGAGCGACTCCCTCGGCAACCTGAACCATTCGGGATGATCGGTCGTGCTTGAACAGCTCGGAAGCATCGCATCCAACTCCAAAGGCGGTGAAATTGAAGTTGAGGCCGGCGCGCTCTCATGATATCCGCCGCGTTCGGAACTCCCAAGCAGGTCTCCTCCTCTCTCACGAAAGGCGTCTGGCGAAGAAATCTGCATGCGCGCCTCTGATGGTCCGGCAAGCTTTGGCGCGAGATCGAGTGACGGCAATCTTCAATCTAGCATCTTCGGCGCCAAGTTGCTCCAATCGTTGCAGCACTATTGGGGTTTAGCTTGGCGTAAAAACTGCGGTTCTCCTCTACAATCCAACACCAATCTGCCTCCATTCCTCCCACTTGCTGGAGCTCTCCCTCGAGATAGGCTTCCTTCTTGCGATCCTTGAGATCAGCGATTCCTCGACAAGAGGCTCTCCTCTCTCTACTCGAGGCATGAAGAAATGGCGGAAGGGCTACGTTTGGGTGGACTCGACAAAGTTTTTGCAGAGATGTCCAAAAGCTGCCATGAATTAGGACAACATTGGGGGTGAAGTCAGAGGCGGAACACGTAGGTGTTCATGATGTCATGAAGAATTGAGAAAGCGAGCGAGCCCGATAAAAAGCCTTGAAAGAAAGGTACCCAGTTGGGGCTAGTTCGAAGCGGTGGGAACCTGCCGTGCTGCGGATGCGCTTCGCGTCTCCGTCGACCGGAAGAAGTAGTAGTTCTCCCTCGGCTCCCTTGCGGCGCTTGGGGGAAAGATAGCCGCTCCTTCGCGCGCCCGGACGCTGCGCCTCGGCGACTTCACGCCCTTTCCCTTGTCGACTTCGAGCCATGGCGGGCGGTGGGGAAGACCGGCAGCGTTGGTGGATCTTGGTGGCGATGAAGCTGAGCGCTGCTCTCTTGAACTTGGAAGAAGACAGCGGTGGTTTTCGAGATTGGAGACAAGCTGGCGAGGTGGGCGGACTGCCCTGCTTCCTCTGCTTATAAAGAGGGAGGCGACGTTCCGCTTTCGAATAAAGAAACCCCCGATCTCTCCGGCGCGCAATCGATGTGCCGTTAAGTGGGCGTGGTGGGACGGAGTGAGTTACTGGCGTAACCAAGCAGCAGCGTGCCCGTGCCTTGTTTTGGGCACAGCCTACAGGCGGCTTGCCAGTGTTGCAGCCGGGGCTCTGTCGGTGTACTAGAGTAGGGGTACCCTAGTATCCCGAACTCGTGCCAGCGATCGCAGACACCCAGCAAGGCTTGCGGTGACCGCCAAGGTCCTCCACAGTTCCTTTGGAGCCATTCAAGAACAAAGTATTTAAGCCAAGGAGACAAGACCCGGAGAGGAGCTTGCGGAAGATCTCAAGGCACCTAGAAACCCGGCCCGGCAAGAGGAGCTTGCAGGGAAGGCCGATGGCGACAAGCTTCCGGACGCGACAAAGGCAACAACGGCAAAGCGCTTGCAGCGAGACTCCTCCGTTCCTCGCTCCAGCTCATCCACCAGCGATGTCAGCCATGGGACCTTTCGGCTAGGCGTGGCAAAAAGGCTGTCTTGACCCCGGGCAGCAGGTGGTAGCGGCGCGACAAGATTGCCATCATGGCGGCGGTGGCGCCCTGACAGTCCCTTTTACGCCTTTGTTTAGTCGACTTAGGCGGGCATTTAATGCCTTTGTCCCCAACCGTCGGGGTTAGGTATGATACATGTACAAGTAGCTGTACCAACCACGACTCCTTTTACGTTTTGCCCTTGTCTCGTTGCCACTCGGAGACCCTTGAGCATATAAAAGGAGGCCCATGCATAGCGTAGAAGGGGTTGGTTCATTGAAACGGAGAACACTCACGCTAGGTCTTGTAGCTCTCGGCGCTCCCTAGCAAGAACACAATACAATCGGACAAGCGTGATAGGAGTATTATCTCTCCGGAGAGCTCCGAAGCTGGAGTAAACTGCTCGTATAGCCGCCTCGATCGCTCTTCGTGCGACCTCCGCCCCCACCAAGGCGAAAGGGGCTCGGTCCTGCAGGTCCCATAGGTGTTAAGTGGGTCGAGATCAGCTTCCCGACAATGCGCATCAGGAATCTCCTTGTACATCGTGCCATAGAGTTGTGATCCATCTTCTTCTTGGCATAGACATCCAAGTCATCCTCTTCCTCCTTAGGTGCATTGATCAGATTTGCCTATTCCTCAATAGTTGATTGGTACCTTGTACCTTCAGACATCCACACTATCCTGCCATCTGGATAGAAGTGTGCTGTGGAGTAGAATTGCATTATGAGCTCCTCATTCCACTTTGTGAGCTTCTGCCCAACAAAGTCTGCGACTCCACATGCACTAAAACTGTCATACACACCAGGATAGTGTTCCTCATTCTCCTTCATGTAGGTCCAGTCGACCCACCTCATGTCACACACTATAGGCTTCTTGTCCAACAAAATTGTCTCATAGAAGTCCTGATGTTCCTTGGTATGGAACCTGTAATCCACAACAGTTCTTCTTCTGGTGGCATATGGATCTGACTCTCTCCATAGCCTCAATCCTGAGTCTCTCCTGATCTTCATGTTCTCAGCTACAGGATGAGCATCATTATGATCTGGAATTTTTGGCTTCAATTTTCTCAAGACATGTGTCTCATCTTCTTCTTCCTCAGCAACAATTTCAGGCATTGGAGCCTTGTTCTTCTCAGCAGTTGGAATGTTTATAGTACTCCTCTTTGGTGCACTCTTGGGCTTGGAGGCAGCTTTGGGTGCTTCTTTGGGCTTTGATGATGCAGCCCTGTCTGATTGCATCACACATAAGCTTCGAGCCTTGGGTGCTGGTCGCAACCTCTTCTTCTTCCTCCTCTTCCATCATGGAAGGCTTTCCAATAACTTTCGGCCATGGTCTTCTTGACCCTTTCCTTCCTTTTCTTCCCTTCGCAGCCTCTCTGGGTTGAGATTCCAAAGATGCTTGAGTGGAGGCTCGGCTTTAGACATGGGTTGTCTTCTGCTGGCCTTTTGGTCTTGGACCGGCTTAGTTCTTGGTGAGCTATATTCTTTCTTGAGCACCCTTTTTCTTGAAATGGCCTCATCCTCTCTGACCACATAGTCTTCATCCTCAGATTGGGTTCTCTTCTTCCTTGTCTGGTGGATGCTTTGGGTAAGTTCTTGGGAGTGCTCCCTAACCTCATCGAGCTGCTAGAGGGACTAGTGCCCTCACTCATCTGAATCTGCTCCTCGACTTGTTCGGTTATCACTCTGATCGAAATATTGCAAACAACTTGCAGACCACAGAATAGATATAGATGAGATAGAGTGGATGAGCATCACAAAATCGAGATTTTTGCAAAGAATGAGTCAAAACTTAGTTTTAGTTTTCCATAGAAAGCATTTCGGATCAACCGATTTGCAAACTCGGTGATACGAAGCAGCTTTGGAACCTAAACTAGTGAACTCGTCGAGACCAGTCACAGTTTGTGGCACCGAGGCGCTAGGGTTTCACAAAGTCTGAACTTCGGTCACCGATTTGCAATTCTCGGTGGCCAGAATCACTTGTGCAATGGCCTTAGCGAATCGGTGGAACCGGTTCTACAACTTCGGTGGATCCGAGATGGTTTGTGAAACCTAACCCTAAATTTTCAATTCATCTCTAATCTCGGAGTATTTTGTGGATAGAATAGTTTCAATCGTGGAAAGAATCATGATGAACACAATGTGCTAGGAATCGGACGGGGATAGCGTGATCGAGTCCATACCCTAGCTTGGCGATGAACTGCTTCTGGCTGACAGGGGTTGAATTCCGTTGGCATGGCGGAGACCAGCGACGAGGGGCGGCTAGCGACGAGGAGGACGATCCGGAGACCACAGGCAGATCGAGCTATCTTGTGGCGAAGGGTTTGGAGAAAGTTTCAAATTTTTGCCCGTGAGTATATATAGCCCGACCACAGTCGGTGTGACCGAGTGGAACAACTCGGTGGCAGAGATGCATAACTGTGCGATTCTGCAACTTCGGTGTGACGAAAAAGTTCAAATCGGTTGCAGAGATTGAAAACCTAGATCGACTTAGTGATCTCGGTATGACCGAAATGGAGGAATCGGTCAGGACGAAGCGCTAAAAGTTTTGGAAGTTTAAGTCTATGACGAATCGGGGACTCAGGTGCTCCTCACAGTGGTTGAAACTAACTTGATAAAATTTTGTGATGTAGCATGAATAGAGTTTGAGGCGAGAAGAGCATAGATAGCTAGAGAAGGTTCTTAGGCATTCTTGTCCATCCACTTGGCAAAGAAAATGAAACCAATCAATCAAAACAACAAGTGGATGTCCTCGAATGAGTAAAATATGCAACCAACATGCTCACACAATAAAATAGCAAATGAAATATGTGACAAAGCATGCACAAACAATTCTAGCATCTATCAAACAATTGGCGATGATAGGTCATCTATATACTGATATATTGACTTAGGAGTCAAATGAGAACATTTGATCATAGGTCATACTCATCGTTTAAGCTCAAGTGGGGTTACCACTTTTACATAATGCATTGATGTGTTCACACCATTAGAGTTGCTTTGACTCAATTCTTAGATTTAAGCTCCCCCTAGATGTGAGATCCCCCCTTAGAGGGATGAACTAACCTTGGGTTTTGTCGATGATGACTTCATGTAGGTGTTGAAGATGTGGATGCTCAATGTTGATGAAGATCATTGGGAGCAATCCTTTTGGAGTGAGTTGCACTTTCAATACCTACACGGGTTAGTCCCACAAGGAACAAACAAGGATATCCATAGACATAGAGTGATGCACACACAAGATGATGTCTATGAAAGCATTAGATTACCTTGTCCCTTGTCTTACCAGCAAGAGGGTTTGTGACTCCTTGAACTAGTGCAAGATGTGGAAGTTGATTGCACTTGTTGTTGCCAAAATGATATGAGTGAAATATGTTGGCGGAGTCACCCTCAAGAACTCTCTAGTTCTTCTTCTTGGGATCCACATCATCTTGATGGGAATCCTTGGAGTTATAGTCGTACTTGATGAAGTAGAACTTGTCGTAGTCTTGGGAACCCCTTGACCAAGGCCTTAGGAGCTTCTTCAAATGCATCAATCTCCTCTTGAAGCTTGTCCTTGCCTTTTGCTTGTGGTCTTGTGGTGGAAGATCATCTTGAGCTTGTGTCCCCTTGAAGGAAGTAGGATCATACTTCTCTTGTTGAGGAACAAACTTCGTCTTGGGATATTGATCTTCTTCCCTCAACTCCATTGGCATTGAACTTTCGTTCAAAACCAACACCTTAGTTCTTCGGTGCCTTCCTTGCTTGCGTACAATTTCCTCAAATTGCTTACTCCGGCAAGGCTCTTGTAAACACATTTCTCTATAATTCCCTTCAATAAGCTATTTTCTTGCTCAAGTGTAACTTGGCTAAGAGAATCATTAGTGGAATCAAGAGAACTACTAGAAGCAACAACATTTGATTTAGCATGATTATTGTTACTTGTTACTACTAGAGGAAGAATCCTTCTTGTTTTTGTTACTAGACTTGACTTGAGGCATGTAAGTAGATAAGAGTAAGCGCTTGCAATGTAAGAAGAACTTTTCTTCGAAGATCATCATTGATTGCCTTTAAGAACTCATTCTCTTGCTCAAGATTGAGCTTTTCAAAGTGTAACTTCTCATGAGTCCTTAAAAGTTCTCGATGATCTTCTAAGATAGTTTCATGAGCTAACTTAAGAGTGTTTAGTTCTTTGGTTAGAAGCTCAATCTTCTCCTTATCATTGTCATTCATTTTATCTTGATTAGCACGATTAATTGACGTTTCATCATAGTATTCATCACTAGAGTTGTCAACAAGTAAATCATCATCACCTAGCAAGTCATCTTCATCACTATTGAAATCAACATACTCGGGGTGTGTTACCTTTGGGCCTTTAGCCATGAAGCATCTTACAATTCCTTAATTAGGTGAATCAAATATGTCATAGGAGTTGGTTGACACAAGTGCTAGACCGGCAACACCTTCATCTTGAGTATATTCGGAGTCGGAGTGATAGCTTCTCTCGGAGTGATTGTCGGAGTCGGGCGGATACCCATTCACCAACATGAGCTTGATGTCTTCGTTTTGTGTAGCTCCTTGATGACTTGTCCTTCCTTTCGAATCCTTGCTCCTCCGTGAGGTCTTCGTTCATAACGATCATCTCTACTCCTTCTCTCTCTTGGTGGTGATTCTTCTCTTCTACTTATTCTTTTGGAGAATCTTCTCTTCTTTTGTAGGGTGTCGTACACTCATTAGAATAGTGTCGGGTCTTCCACAATTGTAGCAATTCGCTCCGACTAGAAGATCTTTTGTCATTGTAGGACCTTGACTTGGAGCTTCTCTCTTTGCTTCTACTCTTGTAGAATTTGTTGAAGTTCCTCACCATTAAGCTCAATTCTTCATTGAAGGTTTGTTTCTCACTTGATGATGTGGGGGCTTCACATGAGGCTTTATAAGCACCACTTGACTTGTTGTGAAGTTCCTCCTTATCCTTGGCGACATCTCATGAGCAACAATTCTTCCAATGACTTCCGTTGGCTTGAGATCTTTGTAATTGGGCATCATTTGGATCAATGTGACCGGTATCATATTTTCCATCCAAGGCTCTTAGG
Source organism: Aegilops longissima (assembly GCA_021605205.1). NCBI lineage: Eukaryota > Viridiplantae > Streptophyta > Magnoliopsida > Poales > Poaceae > Aegilops > Aegilops longissima. The sequence goes on from JAHIAM010011811.1 coordinate 13,243, forward strand.
ATCTTCTTGATGATGAATTTGTCGGTCATCTCTTCACTTCCTAAGCCGGCAATCCCATTTGTGATAAGAGCAAGCCTAGAGTACATTTCAGCGACACCTTCACCATCCTTCATTTTGAACTTGTCAAGTTGACTTTGGAGCACATCCAACTTGGATTCCTTGGGTCGGTACCTTCATGCATATCAATCAAAGTGTCCCAAATTTCCTTTGCATTCTCAAGGCGGCTGATTTTGTTGAATTCTTTGGGGCACAATCCGTTGAAGAGGATATCACAAGCTTGGCGTTGTATTGCAGCATCTTCAACTCTTCGCACTAGCTTCACGGTTCGATTCTCTCCCATCAAAGAATTCACCTTGCAAGCCAATACACACAATAGCCCAAGCAGTGAGGTTATGTCCAAGAATATGCATTTTCATCTTATGCTTCCAACTAGCAAAATTAGTACCATCAAAGTAAGGACCTCTCGGTGATAATTTCCTCGCTAGGCCATACTCTCCTAGGTTGTGAAACCAAGGCTATGACCACCAAAAGCTATGGAAATCAAAGCAAATGGAGACCAAAGCTCGATACCACTTGTAGGATCGAAAGTATGTCTAGAGGGGGTGATTAGACTACTTGACCAAATAAAACTTATCCTTTTCCTAATTTTAGTCTTTGGCAGATTTTAGCTATCTTAGCACAAGTCAAGCAATCTTAACACAATTCAAGCAAGCATGCAAAGTATATGAGCAGCGGAAAGTAAAGCATGCAACTTGCAAGAATGTAAAGGGAAGGGTTTGGAGAATTCAAGCGCAATTGGAACACAGATGTTTTTGTCGTGGTTCCGATAGGTGGTGCTATCGTACATCCACGTTGATGGAGACTTCAACCCACGAAGGAGTAGCAGTTCTTCGAGTCCACGGAGGGCTCCACCCACGAAGGGTCCACGAAGAAGCAACCTTGTCTATCCCACCATGGTTAGCCCACGAAGGA
>JAHIAM010011812.1:0-10067 GCA_021605205.1 Aegilops longissima
TGACCCAATCGAAACAACAACAACACAAGCGGAAGCTTAACATGTCAGTATAGACATCTACAAATGAAAAAGGCTGAAAGCCGACTATCTACCAGATCTGCGAGGGCACAAGATCGTGGTGAGGCTAACAAAGCTAAGCGTCGAAGTCCACGGGAACTACTAGCGAGGACATCTCTCTGCAAAACATAAAATAAGCAAGCGTGAGTACAAATGTACTCAGCAAGACTTACATCAGAACTAACTACATATGCATCATTATCAACAAAGGGGTGGTGGAGTTTGGCTCGCAAGCCAGCTTTGACTCGGTGGCTATCCTAAACTACATTGCAAGTAACTCTTTAGGTGGCGCTTGCAGTCCACATATTCACCATATCAATACACCACTATGGACCGCTCCGTCTTCCTACGAGGCCATCCATAGCACTCACGCTTATCTTGCGCATTTTAGAGTATCCACTTTCACTTGTCTATGACTTACAGGCAACGAAGTCCTTTTCGCAGACCGGCTATTGAATAGATGATGTTAACCTGCAGGGTGTACTTCTTCACCGCGCTCGCCACTTACCACCATGTACCCGTCGTGTATCTCGGCAACCTTCAGCGGAAGCTTTGGCGAGAGTCGGCCCGCACGACTAACCACACAAGTCTCTAGTCGGGTTTATCGCCTATTCGGGTTCCATCCGCAGGAGATCCGGCGGGGTGTCGCTCACGGCCCCAAGCGATGTGCAGGGTTCCCAAGCCCACCTCGCGGGTGGTTCTCGCTTGTACACGTGCCATGGTGCCTAATATCCCAAGCCCACAGCGGGTGCCACTTGGTAGACTACTAACACTACCTACAAACACGAAACTAGTTGCAACTCACGGGCGAGATCAGGTTGATTAATAAGTCGAGAGGGGCACTTAAGCATTCAATGCGTGGTAGTAATTGTTCATGGATCACAAACACAGAACTCAGTTCCGAGGGCGGCTGCAATGAGACAACCCACCATGTACTCCTACATGGCCTCTCACGTTACCTTTACCAAATGTGTTCACACACTTAGCTCTCAACAGTGGACATGTTCACACCTCCGATTCATCCCGATGAATCAGACGGCTCAACTCAAGCAATAGCAGGCATGACAAACAAGCATGAATGAGTAGGCACATGGGCTCAAACAACTCCTACTCATGCTAGTGGGTTTCATCTATTTCTTGTGGAATGATAGGTCATGCAAAGGATAAAGGGTTCAGCTACGCGCAAATGTAGATGAATCGTTGTTGTCCTAATGCAGTAAAAGAGCAGGGCGAGAGAGTGGGATTATATCGGAATGAACAAGGGGTTTTGCTTGCAGCACTCGAAGATAGTATAGTTCTTCATCGGTGTCATCGATCACATCGTCGAACTACGTCTATCGAGAGGGACAAACACCGGCAAACAAGGAAGAACACAATCAATGCAATGCAACAATATGATGCATGATGTGACATGGTAATATGATGTGATTTGAGCTAATGCATCTAGCAACAGTTAAATGAAATTGGTTTGAACCAAAGATTCAAATTCAACTCCATATGTGATTATTCAAATGCCATTATATGATTTGTCCTAAACAGTAGCTATAAGTTGTTATAACATGCATGAAAATGGTACAGATGGATAGGTTGGATTTTTTCATTTTCATATATAATTTATTTCATTTGAGCTGGTTGAATTTCTATGATTTTTTGAAGTTTGAATCATTTTTGGAATTTCCGATTAAAATTAAATCCAGAAAATGAATAACTTCATGTGGCGTGCGGTCCAGGGCGGTCCAGGTCAAACTGACCAGTGGGGTCCAGGTCGTGACCCAGGCTGGTTGGAGTCGCCCGGCAGGTGGGCCCAGTCCGGTTCTAAGTCAAAATCAAGGCCGACCGTGGGTCGGTCGGGTTGGATTAGTTCTAACTAATTTGTTGGTGGCTAATTAAACCGGTGGGGCCCATGTGTGGTCGGTCGAGGTTAATTAGTGGGTGATTAGCCCTAACTAGGTGTGCCCGTCGGGCGTGGCGGAGTTAGGCCGGGGACCTCAATCCCGGCCCGTCGGAGTTGCGCCGAGGCAGGATAGATGCTCGGGGCACCGGGGTAGCCCATGCCGCGCACATCCGGGGGACCAACGGGAGGCGTGGGGTGGCGAGTTGCCGGGCGACCTCATGGCGGCCGGAGGTTGGGCGGAGTGGGAGCAGCTCGGCGGCAAAACAGCATGAGGACTAGGGAAGGAGGAGCTCCGGGAAGCGGAGGAGGTCTCGGTGGGCTCGGGCAGCCCGGGCAGCGAGGCAGGCGCCCGGCGATCGGCGGTCCCGAGTTGAACCGATGGTGAGGGGTCAGAGCTTCCGACTCCGTGGCTCGACAAGAAGGGCGGGGCGTCCCGGGCGGTTCTTCGGATCGTCGGTGATCGAGGCGTTAGCCGTGTATGGTGGTGGCGGTCGGCCTTGGCCCAGCCGAAGGGGAGGGGTGGGTAAGCCGGAAGTGAGGGAAGTGAGGGAGGCTTAGTTGGGCCTTTCGAAAGGGGCCAGGGAGGGGGGGGAGGTGGGCAGGTGGCAGTGGGCGCCAGGGCACGCCTCTACCGATGGCGAGAGGTTGAAAGGCGGCTCTGCCTGGTGGGCTGGACCACCAGTGGGTGGGAGCCACCAGGTGGGCTGGAGCCACCGGTGGGTGGGCCCCAGGTGGGCTGGCCGTCGGTTGGGCCGACTCAGTGGGTCAGTGGGTTTCTTCTCCTCTCTTTTCTATTTTCTGTTTTCTAATTTTTGCAAATTTGTTTTAATTTGGTTTGCTAACCAAATTATTTTTGCCTCTCTCGAAATTATTGTGGATGCAATAAGGTTTATCCTAGAGCTCCACAAAATATTCGAGATCATTGGAGCAAAAAAAATATTTATAGAATTTTTTCCAGACTAAAATTAATATTGATTTAATTCAATGACCAAAATGTCCGAAAAATGCATCATCTACGGTAGAGGCTTTCACCTTTTCCATAAATCATGAACATTTTATAAGGATATTTTGAGTTCATTGAAAATATTTTAGTTGAACCTATTTGAGTTCTTTTGGAGCTAGGGTTTGATCAATCCCCATTTCAAGATATTTTGAATTTAAACATGATGCAACATGAGGGCCAAACAAGACAACGAGGCTGAGCTAGGGCTGTGACAGTTGGGTATTACGTGTTGGGGGCGTTAGAAAATTAAAATTTTCTACGGTTTCACCAAGATCCATCTATGAGTCCTACTAAGCAGCGAGTTACGAGAGTTTGCATCTACATACCGCTTGTAGATCGTGCGGAGGCGTTAAAGTGGTGATGATGAAAGCGTTCCCCGCGTGATTCCGATCACCGATGACCAAAGTCTTTGAAAGGACAGCACCTCCGTGTTCAACACACGCAGGGGCGATAGCGTCTCCTCCGTCTTGATCCAGCAAGAATGAAGGAGAGGTTGAGAAGACAACTCAATGGCATGACGGCATGGTGCGGTTGTGGCAGTTCTCCGAGGGCCCCAGGCCGCGTGGAGAAAGAGAGGTGTTGGGAGGGAGGGCTGCGCCTTCAATGGTGTTGGCAGCCCTCACCCCCCACCCCTCTATTTATAGGAGGGAGGGCAAGGGGGCCGGCCATCTGGGGAAACCTAGATGGGGCGGAAAGGAGGAGGGAGGTGGCGCCCCCCAAGCTGAGGCGCCCCCAGGTTTCCCTTCCCAAACCCTAGCCGCATGGGCCTGGGTGGGGGGCGCCCATCCACCCGGGGCTGGCTCCCTCTCCCACTTAGCCCATGTGGCCCCGGGGGGCCCCGGTGGACCTCCGGAACCCTCCCGTGGCCCGTGCCCCGGTATACCCCGAAACTTTCCAGTCCGTTTAACCACTTTCCAATATAAATCTTTACCTCGGACCATTCCGAACTCCTCGTGATTCGGGATCTCATCCGGACTCGAACAACATTCGGTAATCACATACTTGTCTTCCTATTAACCCTAACGCAAACCAAGTGTGTGGACCCTGGGTTGGGGACATCGAACATGAACCGAGACTACCTCAAGTCAATAACCAACAGCGGGATCTGGATACCCATGTTGGCTCCCATCTCCTCGATGTTGTCATCGGATGAACCCGATGTCAAGGTTCAAGCCCATTCTATTCCCTTTGTCGGGCGGTATGTTTTGCCGAGACTTCGATCGTCGGTATCCCAATACCTCATTTAGTCCGTTCCCGGCAAGTCACTTTTTCGTACCGCAATGCATGATCCGTGAGGACACTTGATCACTTTGAGCTCATTATGATGATGCATTACGAGTGGGCCCGTGATACCTCTCCGTGTCTGGGTGACAAATCGATCTCGATCCGTGTCAACCCAATGGTCACCGGAGATACACAAGTGCACCTTTATAGTCACCCGATTACGTTGTGGCGTTTGATACACCAAAGCACTCTCGGTATCCTTAATTGCCGATCTCGGTTAAGGAAGAGATACTTGACATTGGAAAAGCTCTAGCAAAGCGAACTAACGATCTTTGTGCTATGCTTAGGATTGGGTCTTGTCCATCACGTCATTCTCCTAATGGCGTGATCCTTATCAATGACATCGATGTCCATAGTCGGAAACCATGATTGTCTTTGAAACGAGGCTAGTCAACTAGGGACTAAGGGGCGTATTGTAGTCTATGTATTCACCGTGTATTACGATTTCCGGATAATGATTTATAGCATGAATAAAAGACAATTATCATGAACAAGGAAATATAATAATAATAATTTTATTATTGCCTCTGGGCATATTTCCAAGTCTCCCACTTACTAGAGTCAATAATCTAGTTTACATTGTGATGAATCGAACACCCATAGAGTTACGGTTTGATCATGTTTTGCCGGGAAGAGGTTTAGTCAGCGGATCTGGACATTGATCCGTATGCACTTTACAAATTTCTATGTCTCCATCTTGAACATTTTCACGGATGGAGTTGGGCGGCAACTGATGTGCACTGTCTTCTTGTGAAACCTGGGCTCCTTGGCAAGTGCAATAGCTCGGTGTTATCCGGAAGAGTTTGATCGGCCTGACGCATTGGGTATGACTCCTAGGTCGGTGATGAACTCCTTCACCCAAATTGCTTCATCGCTGCCTCGAGGCTGCCATGTACTCCGCTTCACATGTAGATCCCGCCACGGCCTCCTTGCAGTTGCACCACTCTTGCTCCACCATTCAACATATACGTATCCGGTTTGTGACTTAGAGTCATCGGATACGTGTCGAAGCTAAGCGTCGGCGTAACCTTTCTGACAGGCTCTTCGTCACCTCCATAACGAAACATGTCCTTTGTCCTTTTCGGTGCTTGGGATATTCTTGACCGCTGTCGGTGTTCCTTGCGGGATTAGTTTGGTACCTTCCTACAAACTTCGGCAAGGTTTACATCAGGTCGGTACCTGCATGGCATACATAATAGATCCTATGGCTGAGGCATAGGGATGACACTCATCTCTTCTTTATCTTTTGCCGTGGTGGGGCATTGAGCTGAGCTCAATCTCACACCTTGCAAAACAGGCAAGAACCCTTCTTGGACTGATCCATTTTGAACTTCTTCAAAATCTTATCAAGGTATGTGCTTTGTGAAAGACCTATAGGCGTCTCGATCTATCTCTATAGATCTTGATGCCTAATATATAACAGCTTCTCCAAGGTCCTTCATTGAAAAACACTTATTCAAGTAGGCCTTAATGCTGTCCAAGAATTCTATATCATTTCCCATCAAGTATGTCATCTACATATAATATGAGAAATGCTGAGCTCCCACTCACTTTCTTATAGCGAGGCTTCTCCATAAGTCGCATAAACTAAGCCTTTGATCATCTCATCAGCGAATGTTTAACTCGAGATGCTTGCACCAGCCCATAAATGGATCGTTGGAGCTTGCATACTTTATCGACATTCTTAGGATCGACAAAACCTTACTATATCATATCTGCTCTTCCTTAAGATACCGTTAAGGAGCTGTTTTGGCGTCCATCGCCATATCTCATAATCATAGTATCGGCAATTGCTAACATGATTGAGACGGACTTAAGCTGCTACGGGAGAAAAAGTCTCATCGTAGTCAATCCCTTGAACTTGCGATAACCCTTAGCGACAAGTCGAGCTTTATAGATGGTGACATTACCATCCGTCGTCTTCTTCTTAAAGATCCATTTGTTTTCTATACTCGCCGATCCTCGAACCAAGTCGGTCAAAGTCCACACTTTGTTTTCATACATGGATTCTATCTCGGACTTCATGGCTTCTAGCCATTTGTTGGAATCTGGGCCGCCATCGCTTCTTCATAGTTGAAGGTTCACCGTTGTCTAACAACATGATTTCCAGGACAGGGTTGCCGTACCACTCAGTGCGGGCGTGTCCTAGTGGACCTCTGAGTTGGTAGCAACTTGATCCGAAGTACCTTGATCATCATCATGAATTTCCTCTTGGTTGGTGTAGGCATCACGGGAACATTTTCTGAGCTGCACTACTTTCTGTTCAAGAGGTAGTACTTCATCGAGTTCTACTTTCCTCCACTTACTTCTTCGAGAAAACTCTTTTCGAAAAGGTTCCGTTCACGGCAACAAAGATCTTGCCTTCGGATCTAAGGTAGAAGGTATACCCAAAGGTTTCCTTAGGGTATCCTATGAAGCATTTTTCCGACTTGGGTTCGAGCTTTTCGGGTTGAAGTTTCTTGACATAAGCATCGCATCCCCAAACTTTTAGAAGCGACGACTAGGTTTCTTCCCAAACCATAATTCATACGGTGTCTTCTCAGCGGTTGGCGGTGCCCTATTTAAAGTGAATGTAGCTGTCTCTAGGCGTATCCCCAAAATGATAGCGGTAAATCGGTAGAGACATCATAGATACCACCATATCCAATAGAGTGCGATTCGACGTTCGGACACACCGTTCTGTTGAGGTGTTCGGTGGCGTTAGTTGTAAACGATTCCACATTTTCTTAAGTGTGTACCAAATTCGTGACTTAAATATTCTCCTCCACGATCGATCGTAAGAATTTTATCTTTCGGTCACGTTGATTCTCTACTTCATTCTGAAATTCCTTGAACTTTTCAAGGTCTCGACTTGTGTTTCATCAAGTAGACATACCCATATCTACTCAAGTCATCGTGAGTGAGAACATACGATATCCTCCATGAGCCTCAGCGCTCATTGGACCGCTTTACATCGGTATGTATGATTTCCAACAAGTTGGTTGCTCGCTCCATTGTTCGAGAGAATGGAGTCTTGGTCATCTTGCCCATGAGGCATGGTTAGCATGTGTCAAATGATTCATAATCAAGAGACTCCAAAAGTCCATCGCATGGAGCTTCTTCATAAGCTTGACACCAATGTGACCAAAGGCGGCGTGCCACAGTATGTGGGACTATCGTTATCAACTTTACATCTTTTGGTATTCACGCTATGAACATGTGTAATACTAAACTCGAGATTCATTAAGAATAAACCATTGACCATCGGAGCATGACCATAAAACATATCTCTCATATAAATAGAACAACCATTATTCTCGGTTTAAATGAGTAGCCATCTCGCATTAAGCGAGATCCGGATACAATATTCATGCTCAAACTTGGCACCAAATAACAATTATTAAGGTTCATAACTAATCCGTGGGTAAATGAAGAGGTAGCGTGCCGGCGATCACATCGACTCTGGAACCATTCCGGCGCGCATCGTCACCTCGTCGCCGCATCTCCGCTTATTCGCAGCTCTGCTGTGAGTTACAAATATGAACACGGCACGGTATCAAATACCGGAGTTACTACGATTCTTGGTAAGGTACACATCAATTACATGTATATCAAATATACCTTTGGTGTTGCCGGCCTTCTTATCCGCTAAGTATTTGGGGCAGTTCCGCTTCGGTGACCCTTCCCTTGCAATAAAAGCACTCGGTCTCGGGCTTGGGTCCATTCTTTGACTTCTTCCGGCAACTTGCTTGCAGAGCGGCAATCTCCTTGCCGTCCTTCTTGAAGTTCTTCTTACCCTTGCCCTTCTTGAACTTAGTGGTCTTATTGACCATCAACATGATGTTCTTTCTTGATTTCAACCTCGGTGACTTGACATAGAGAACACTTGAGGAATGGTCTTTACCATCCCGCATGTTGTAGTTCATCACAAAGCTCTTGTAGCTTGGTGGGGCGGCTGGAGGATTCATCAATGACCGCCTCATCGGGAGGTTAATATTCAGTTTGGGTCATACGGTTGTCACCCGGACATCTTGAGAATGTGCTCCTTGACAGAACTGTTTTCCTCCATCTTACAACTATAGAACTTGTCGGAGATGTCATATCTCTCGACCGGCGTGAGCTTGAAAACAAGTTTCAGCTCCTCGAACATCTCATATGCTCCGTGGTGCTCAGCGCTTTTGGAGCCCGGTTCTAAGCTGTAAAGCATGCCGCCTTTGAGCGAGGGAGTAATCATCGCGCGAGACTGCCAAGCATTCATAATGTCTTGGTTCTGCAGGGCGGGGCGTCACCTAGCGGTCCTTCTAGGGCGTATTGTTTCTGGCAGCTATGAGGATGATCCTCGGGTTCGGACCCGATCCGTATAGTTGCTGCCGTCATCTTTCACTTGGTTTTCTCTAGGCAGCGTTGAAGTTCAAGTTGACATGGCGTTGGCCATTTGATCTACAAGACATATCATTCAAAAGTTTTAGACTAAGTTCATGATAATTAAGTTCATCTAATCAAATTATTACAATGAACTCCCACTCAGATTAGACATCCTCTAGTCATCTAAGTGTTACGATCCGAGTCGACTAGGCGTGTCCAATCAACACGTGAGGCGGACTAGTCTGCGTCGGTGAACATTCTCATGTTGATCATTATCTTCCATCGACTTCGTGTTCGACCTTTCGGTCTCCGTGTTCGAGGCCATGTCTGTACATGCTAGGCTCGTCAAGTTAACCCTAAGTGTTTACTGCGTGTGTAAATCTTGCTTACCCGTTGTATGTGAGCGTAAGAATCCATCACACCCGATTAACACGTGGTGCTTAGAAGCGACGAACTGTAGCAGCGGTGCCGCAGTTAGGGAGAACACTTCTTGAAATTGTTCTAAGGGATCATCTTATTTACTACCGTCGTTCTAAGTAAACAAGATGTATAATCATAATAAACATCACATGCAATTATAAAGTAGTGACATGATATGGCCAATATCATATAGCTCCTTGATCTTCATCTTGGGCTCCATGATCATCTGTCACCGGCATGACACCATGATCTCCATCATCATGATCTCCATCATCGTGTCTTCATGAAGTTGTCCGCAGCGACTACTTCTACTTCTATGGCTAGCGTTTAGCAATAAAGTAAAGTAGAGTTACATGGCGTTCTTCAATGACCTGAGTCATACAAAATAAAGACAACTCCTATGGCTCCTGCGGTTGTCATACTCATCGACATGCAAGTCGTGATTCCTATTACAAGAACATGATCTCATACATCACAATATATCATCATTCATCACAACTTGGCCATATCCGTCACATGACAATTGCTGCAAAAACAAGTTAGGCGTCCTCTAATTGTTGTTGCATCTTTTACGTGGCTGCAATTGGGTTCTAGCAAAACGTTTTCTTACCTCGAATAACCTGGCGTGATCTTGTCCTTCTATTTACCCTTCATAAGGACCCTGTTCCGAATCCGCTCCAACTAAAGTAGGAGAGGCAGACACCGCCAGCCACCTTATGCAACTAGTGCATGTTAGTCGGTGGAACCGGTCTCACGTAAATGCGTGTAAGGTTGGTCGGGCGCTTCATCCCACAATACCGCGAAGCAAAGCGACTAATGCGGCAAGTAAGTTGACAAGATCCACGCCCACAACAAAATTGTGTTCTACTCGTGCAAGAGAACTACGCATAGACCTAGCTCGATACCCTTTGTTGGAAGCGTTGCAGAAAATTAAAATTTTCCTCGGTTTCACCAAGATCCATCTATGAGTTCCTACTAAGCAACGAGTTCGAGAGAGTTTGCATCTACATACCACTTGTAGATCGATCGAGCGTTCAAGTGGTGATGATGAAGGCGTTCTAGCGT
>JAHIAM010011816.1:0-17179 GCA_021605205.1 Aegilops longissima
ATTGTCTTTGAATGCTGGTATAAATTTCCTACAAGAGATTGGCAACATGTGAAGCATCGTCTATCTTGTTGCAAGGTATGAAATGTGCCATCTTAGAAATCTATCCACAACAACAAATCGGAATCCTTGGCATTTTGAGTCCTAGGCAAACCAAGTACAAAATCCATACTAATGTCTTCCCATGGTTGATATGGTATAGGAAGAGGCATGTAAAGACCATGAGATTGAGCTTTAGACTTAGCTTTGCGACATGTATAACATCGGTTGGTGAAGCGTGAAGCGTCGGAACATCTTGGGCCAAAAGTAGTTGTTGGAGGCGTGGCGAATGTCTTGTCGCGTCAAAGTGTCCCATGATTCCGCCTCCATGAGGCCTCTTGCAAAAGGAGCAAGCGAAGAAGACTGAGGAATGCAAAGTTTGTTAGCTCTCATAAGATAACCATCCTTGGCGTAATATTGTTCCCAAGGCGTATCGTCAAACACTTGCATAAGGAGAAGCAAAAGATGGATCATGCTCATACAAGTCTTTATATGCTCAAAACCAATGACATTCAACTCAAGTTGGTGACAAGCATGCATATCGTGAAAGCGTCGGCAACTACATTTGCTTTACCCTTGATGTACTTGATCACATAAGGAAAAGATTCGATGAATTCACTCCATTTGGCATGGCCTTGTTTAATTTAGTTTGACCTTTGAGGTACTTAAGCGTTTCATGATCGGTATGGATGACAAATCATGAGGTCTAAGGTAATGTTCCCAAACATTAGCATGCGCACTAAAAGCATACAATTCTTTGTCATAGATGGGATAATTAAGTTGAGCACGGATAGTTTTCACTAAAATAAGCAATGGCTCGTTGTTCTTGCATCAAAACTCCATCAATTCGGTACCACTTGCATCACAATGAACCTCAAAGTTTTGTCAAAATTAGGCAAAGCAAGAATCGAGACATGAGTAAGCAAAGACTTGAGCTCATCAAAAGCGGTTGATTGCAAGGTTCCCCAAACAAAGGGAGTATTCTTCTTGCTCAAAGCATGCAAAGGCGGCAATTGTGCTAAAATCTTTCTACAGCGACGATAGAAACCATAAGACCAAGAAAACTTCGCACTTGTTGCAAATTGGAGGTTGGGGCCAAGTTTTGATTGCTTCAATTTTAGATTCATCAACATGGACACCCTTTGAGAAACAACAAAACCCAAGAAAACCACTTTGTCAACTCCAAAAGTGCATTTTTCAAGTTCGCATAAAGACTTTCCTTGCGAAGAGTTTGCAACCAGATTTTACATGATTGATGTGTTCTTTCATGGTTTTGCTAAACACAAGAATATAAATCAAAGTAAACCACAACAAAGACTCCAATATAAGAATGAAGCACATGATGCATAAGGCGCACAAAAAAACAGGAGCTTCAGAAAGACCCATAGGCATCACTAACCATTCATATAAACCAAATTTGGTTTTGACGATTTCCATTCATCACCCTCTTGTATGCGGTTTGATAATAGACACTTTTAAGATCAATTTTGAGAAAAGTTGGCTCCACTAAGTTCATCAAGCATGTCATCTAAGCGAGGAATGGGATGCCTATATCGAGCGAGTAATAGCATTGATAGGTCTACAATCGAACACAAGCGGAAACTTCCATCGGGCTTAGGCACAAGAATACGAGGAGCGACACAAGGGCTTAAGCTTTCACGTACATGACCGTTGTCGATAAGTTGTTGTACTTGCCGTTGAATCTCCTTGGTTTCTTGGATTGACTCGGTGAGAGCTTTGTTTGGTAGCGGCGCTCAGGGAATGAGGTCGATTCGATGCTCAATGCCTCGAAGAGGAGGTAGACCCTGAGTAGCTCATCGGGAAAACATCTTGGAATTCCTGCAAAAGATTGAAACACCAAGGTAGCTCGTGAATGGTGTTAGTTTTGGTTCTCCATCCTTGCACACAAGGACAAAGTGCATCACGGTAGATGGGTTCTCACACACTTCTCTCATCTCACTTTTGGTGGCAAATAGAATGAGGTTTTTCTCTAAGAAGGTCTCTCAAATTTGGCTTGTTCTCACTCACTTTTGGGTGGATCCTTTTCCTCTTGTCTCTATGATTGGTGGCTTGTTTGTGGCTATCACATGACTAGGAGACATGGTGTAGCATATTCTTTCCCTTTCACCTTAAGCTATAGTGATTGTGCCCCATTGTGATGACACCCGTCGTTATGGTGACCAAGAAGTAGGTGGGCGGTCATTGGGACCACATCACATTCAACGTGTCTTCATAGAACCAATTTTGAAGGAGACTGGACCGTATTGACTCTATAGTGGAGTCTTAGCCATTGAACCTTGTAGGGGTGCGGGTGCTTCCTCTTGACCAATTGGATCTTGGAGCATAGTTCTTCACTTGCCAAGTTGGGAACTACCTCCATCGATGATGACCTTGATGGACCGTCCATTGATGCGGCTTTTGTGTGGAAGATGTGGCATCGTTGGTCTTCTTTTGTTGATGTTGGAAGTCAGACCTTGGAGACACAGGCGGGGCTCGAATCCTTCAAAAGACTTGATCATCTTCTCTTCATTCCTTGCGGTGCATGGCCACTTGCTCAAGGGCTTCCATTTCCTCTTCACTCATGGAGTCATTGTGCCATTCGTTGAGGATCATGGGTGCGCTTGTTGGTGCATTCATATGACTTGTGGCCTGGCGGGTGAAACACTTGAAGGGCTTGTTTGATGGTCTCATCGGTGGATAAGGATGAAAAGCGGCGAGGTTGCTTGTAGTAGGAGGACGACTTGAACTTGTCGATGTCTTCTTGTAACGACTTGTCGTTTCTTGAAAAGCTTTAAGTAGATGTTGGAGTAGTCGTTGAAGCTTGGTTGTTGGGAAGCCGTGGGTCTTGGATGAGTACTTGGCGTGCCAAGTCATCTTGCATGGCGTTCGCCTTTGTAGCTTGATCAGCTCAATGAGGGAGGAGTATGGTTGGAAGTGGCGATCTTCGATGGGGTGATTAGTCCATTCAAGAAGCGTGCCATGTTGCTCATCATCTTCCTTGACATTGGCTCGAATCATGGCTATCTCCATCTCCTTGTATTTCTTCAAGGCTCTTTTTTGCTTGAGTAGTTGGAGTTTCTTGAAGAGGTCGCGGTTGTATAGGTTGGCACAAAGCGTTCGCATGACATCCTTCATTTGAGCCCAAGTGGTGATTTGAGGTTCACCTCTTGTTGTTTCCCAATGATTTGTTCCCCCTATCACATAAGGAACTCAAGTGATGCCATAGCGATTTTCCCTTCATGTGGTTTCAAAAGGGGTTTTGTCAACCTTCAATGCCCATGAGAGGTAGTCTTGGGTCATTGCTACCTGAACTTTGGCATGGTGAATTTTAGCTTGCCGTGGCGTTGCTCTTCATTGTGTTGTTGGAGATGTTGATGATGGCGTCCTTGGCGTGGAATGTACTCGTCTTCATGTTGCTCTTGGCGGAGGAAGTGATCAACTTGCCTTTTGAACTTGAGGTTGAGGTGGAGCTTGGCGAGCTTGTGGAGGAGCTTGAGGAACTTGGCGTTGTACATGAGGTTGGTAGTTCCTCTCTTGGATTTCTTCTCGAAGGGCTTCCTCTTGATTGCCGTTCGCGATTCGGTTGGCAAAGGCTCTACTTGATTCTTGAAGGCACGTTGGCCTCAAGAGCTTGCGCTTCACGTTGTTGTTGTTGAAGGCGTTGAGCCTTGGGTTTTAATCTTGTGGGCGTGCTCTTTCTTCCTCTTTTGGCGGGAACGTTTGGTTCTTGAGCTTGAGCAAAAGCCTCTTTTTGATTGAGGGCGAGGCTTGATCATCAACTTGCTCTTGGAATGTTTGTTGGCGGGTTGCGAGATGCATAGCCGGTCTTAGCGGGCTCGTCGAAGAGTGTTCGATGGCGATTACTTGAGTCGTAGAATTCTCGGAATGTGAGGCGGCTCCGTCGATGATGAAAGTGGAATGATGCGGTTTCTCATCAGCGCTCGGATCTCATCCATTCTTGCATCATTCTCTTGCTTGTGAGCCTCGAACTTGTTTAAGTAGTCTCTTTCGTTGCTGGAGATCCAAGTCGTGGCGAGGTTGTCGATCTAGCCTCATTGCTTGTTGTTCTTGGTGCCGCTTCGTTTGTGCCCGAAGGTGGCTCTTGTGCGTGAAGTCATGTAAATCGTCTTGCTTTCGATGAAGAGTGGGTTGGTAGAAGAACTTGGCCTATCCATCATTCCAAGCAAGATGTAGTGGTAGAAACGGAAAAGAACTTATACCAATGTACCTTTGACCGATGTTGAAAATGAATCAAGTTCACTCTCCGGACAATGAAATAGCACTCTTGGTACCGATTCTTGTCGGTTCTCACACCTACAAATAAAACTTATGGTGGAGCTCGGTTAGGATGGTGGCACAAAATTTGATGCAATTTAAGTGAGACTCAATAAAGTTGGAAATGATTCACAAATTTTCAAATGCAACAAGTGACCAATAGCAAGATATGGTACGGGAAACACCAGCAAAAATAGATAATATGGGGTTATAACCAAGGATGAGCCAAAATGTGGAATTCCCAAGATGCTCTTGTTGCACAACACTAGAGGCAGCTACGGATTCCAATGGGGATCGAACTTGTGCACAACCTACTAACAAAAATGCAAATTCTATCCCAAGTATGCTATATGTATGGTTGGTCGATGTTTGATCCAAAATGATCAAGGCAATCTTAATGTTTTATGATGCTATGGTTCTTGCTCATAAGCTCTTTTTATCTTTCTCTCTTTGCTTAAAAGCTTGTTTGGCTCTTTTTCTTTTGAGCTCTTTCCTCATGCAAAACTTACGAACCAAGATAGCAATTGTGTTCATGACAACACACACAAGTTGATGCTAAGATATACCACTTTGTTATGGTATGTATGCTATGGAGTATGATCACTAAAGTGCACAAGTCACATTGCGGCAATACTCAATGGCTAGTCTCGATGGGTGGATAAAGATGGGCTATGATGGTTATCAATGCAATTGCAAGTAATGACAAAATTCGCGATTTACCGTCCTTGGCGAAGATGGCGGTGGTGATGTTGATGTTGAACCCTACCTAGATAGCGAAACACAAAGGATCTGAAAACCCCAACTCAAATTCTCAAGTCAAAATGTGGCAACATTGCCGTTGTTTGGAAAGGCTATGGTGGTGTTATGAAATGGTGGAGTAAGTGGAAGTGTATGTGGGCAGGACAAAATTTGCGAAGGTTGGGGTGATCGGGGTGGTGGGGGGTAATGTTGCTATCGGTGGCGGAAATCCGGGCTAAGCCGGATGTCCAGGCGCGGATGTCGGGCTGATCGGGCGGATGTCGGGCTGCGGATCTCCGGGCTGCTGGGCGACGTCCGTTGAAAACACCCTGAGGAGGGGTCAAAACGGTAAATTTGGGGAATTGCGGATGGAAATTGTGGAATGGGGGAAAAATGATGAGCAGCCTCGGTCATCACCATGTCAAGTCCGTTTGGCAAGTGACCGTCGACCTCTACTTCTCATACATAAATGAATCTTCTCCTTTCGTGTTCCATTAGGATGGTATACTACTTGACACTCCCTGGGTGCATGCAAGGCCGGACTTCTCGGCGGCGAGGAGGAGTGCAAGCGCCAAAACCCTACCCATCTGGAGGAAGCCGAAGAAAGCGGAAAAAAGGTGCGGAGTCCCCGGCGGGCGGCGGGGCTCGGGCGTCAAACACCTCTCCCCCACGACCGGCGCCCTCCGGACGTCCGGCAGCTGGACACCGAATGGAATCTCGACGTCCGCCGCCTTGAAATCCGGCCGGGGGCCCCAGATCTCGGGGTCCAAGACCTCCGGTCCGGACCATTCGACCTCCGGACGACCGGTGACCTCCGGCGCCGGGAATTTGACTTTGTATGGGGCCGTACCCTTGTACCCCTCGCCCCTAGACTATATATACTCTTTCTTCCCACCTTTCTAGTTAGCTTTGGATTTGCTCATATTTGGGGTGGACCTTTGCTCATCCGGCTACTTCTCCTCCGGATCGGACCTCTGGAGAAAGATCCCCCGGTTCAAGACCCCCTCATTGGACCCCATCAGACCTCCTCAAGGGAAAGAACGGCTCCGTTTTTGTCCTTTTTGACCTTGAATCTTGTACCTCTCTTTGTGTTCTTTGATCTAGCATTTGTGGAATTCCTTGTTGGTTGAGTGTTTCCCTCGTTCCTCCCGTGATTTCCTCGTGTTCTTCCCTTTCGTTCTTTGATTCCCCTAGGATCCGCTCAACGTGAAGATCGCCCAAAGGGTTCCGCCCTACATCATATGGTATCGAGCCCGGATCACGTTTTGGAGCCCCTACCCGTGTTTCTAGCTTGATTTTGGCGTTCTTCCCAATTTCAAAATCCCACAAAATAGCCCCAAATTTTTTTGTGATTTGTTGGTGTGATGATGTTTTGTTGATTTTGATCCATGGATTTGCTTGGTTTAAGTGGATCTAGCATTTCCCCAAGTTTCCCATCTTTCATCCACGAAATCTCTTCAATTTTGACCCCAAATCCCAAATTCCGCTCAAAATGCATCCGGATCTCAATTTTGCGTTGACGACCCACGGACGAGGAGTTTCACGGACGTCCGGAGCCCCTCGGGCGGACGTCCATTTCGGACGACGGAACCTCTTGCTGAATTCGGATGTCCGACCATTTCCGGACGTCCGTAACAATTTCAGATTTGGCTGATTTTGTTTTGTCCATAACTAATTCATCCAGTCCATTTTGGCGTTCTTTAGCTCGTTTGAAGCTATTGACATCCCCTTCCATAAAATACTACCACCAATTTGACTCCATCAAATTTTTTGAAAAGAAGTTTGCCTAGGGCTTCCACCACATCCTCCGCCAACCACCATTCCCAAACCTAACCAATTTTGTTCCCCTTTGCATTTGAGGTTGTTTGAGTTGGATTCGAGTCTCCTAAGGTGTTTAGGCTACTTGGGCGGTTGCATCTTCATCAACCACCACCACCCTAACTTCGCATACTTGCCCACCATACTCTTAAAACCAAAATTTTGTTTGTGTTTGTGAGTTGTGTCTCCTAAGGTGTTTGCTTAGGGACCGTGCATCAACTCCGACACGTGTAAGCCCATCATTCCACTTCCGCATTGCCAAGTGCAAACCACCACCGCATTCCGCTACCAATTTGACATTTGTCATTTGAGATTTTGAGTTCGGTTTTCCGTTTCCTAAGGTGTTTACTCTTAAGGGCGAGTCTCCATCATCTTGGTATCTACATCAAAACACCGCCACTCTCATCGCAAGGGGGTTACCTCCGGACACCATTGTACATTCCCTTGCAATTGCATTGATAACCCCTTATCCCATTTTGCGTTACTTGCCTATCGAGACTAGCCATTTGGTATTCCGCAACGTTACTTGTGCACATAGTGATCATACCTTCCATTACATACCATACCATATCATATTGGTATCATATCATCCATTGTGTCTCAAGTTTGTTGATGAGGACATCAATACCATTTTACACCCACAGCCCCTTTGCTACATATCTTGGACCAATTACTAGAGCTCCGCCCCAAATTAAATTATCGGTACTTTGGTTTCTTGGTAATGATTCTAATGTTCATGAGAATATGATTGCCTAAATTGGATACATTTGTTTTGCTTACAAATGAAGGCCCTAGCTTGGAGAAGGATGGACATTGGAGCAAGAACAAGCATGGAGATAATGCCATAGAAGAACAAACGGAGTTAAAGTGATGATTCAGGACTTTGAAGCCACCTAATGAGTGCATGAGGCCTTGGCGAAATATACAAGATGCCACTTCATAATATTCGTTTATAGGCTATTCTGGTGCTCGTCACCTTTTATTAGGCCAGGCCCATGTAATTTCGAAATACTTAAGTATAGGCTGTTTTAGAGTCCGTATGTGGGGAAACAAGAGTTAGGGTTGATTTGGACCCCTCCACCAAGCCACGAAATTCCCCTCTTTCCATATATACAGCCCTTGGGCACCGTTTAGACGGGTTTTGTTTAGATTAAAGTTAGCCATAGCTGCAACCCGCGTGCCTTTGTTTTTACCGGACAAAGGGTCAGAACCCCACCTTGATCAATAAAGCTTTCATCTTATATTAAATATCCCGATTGCAATCTCGTTTCTTGCTTGTTCTTCGTTTTGCAGAAGCGGCCCTCGTGGTCAGTTGATTGCTCGGCGTGGTCAATAACCCTCGGAAGTTGGTTTAGCGATTGCTAAAGGGACGTCCCGTTCGTGGTCGGATCGTCAAGGTTGACTCCCCAAGGATAGCCCCATTGAAACATCGGGACACCTTTGCCTCTATCAAGTGGTATCATTTTCGGGTTGCTGGTGAGATTTTCGTTTGTAGTTTAGATCAGTCGTTTTCATACCTATAGTCCAAAAACCAAAAAAAGGGTTAGTTCATCAATCCGACCAATGAGCCTTTGCATAATCTTTTGGGTTTGCTTTGTTGAATTTCTTGATTGTGTCTATTCTTGGTCTTAGCCGTCTTTTTAAGTTGAGTTCGTCATAAGTTGTCCGCCCCGCCACCACCATCGCCCCCAACCTACCCCCGCTCCAATCCGTTCCTATAAAATCCGTTCCATTACCAAAAAATTATAAAAGTACCCCCTGCCTTAACCAAAATTTACCACCCCAATAGTTTTCCAAAAAAAGGGAAAAACCATAATTTTGTTCGTGTTTCCTTGGGGTGGTTTGGAAAAAAAATCAAACCCCCTCGTTTAGGCCAAAATTTTGCGCCTTTTAAAAATTTTCGCTACCTATTTTTAGTGTTTCTAAGCGTTTGCTTATGAAAGTTTTTTGAACGTTTCCGTTTTTGGGTGGGCTGAAAAAAAAATTTGAAAAATTTGCCCTTGTGTTTACCCCAAAATTTTGGAAGCCATTATGTGTTTTAAAAAAAAAAAAAAAACGGCGCCCAAAATAAAAAAAAGCGAAAAAAAAATTTCAAAGTGTGCTTTTTCCGTTGTTTCGTTGCGCCGTTTTGGTTTGCTGGCGTCTCATAGGTCTACCTAACCAACCCCTTCTTCTTGGCTTTATTAACTTTGCATCGAATTATTATTGTTGTTTTTTAATATTTAAGTTCCATAAATAATCTCATGTTTTGTCTCCAAAGAACCCCAAGCTTTGAGGGATACATGGGGCGACACCCTCTCTTTGGGAAACGGTAAGTAGATTTTTGGGGTTTTTAAACCCCACCAAATTCTAGTGGGAATATCTTGGTTGCTATTCCTTTGGCGGTCCCCGGGCTTTTGGGGAAACATGACCAAAGGCCATGTAATTTCAACAAATATATGGCGGTAAGAGTCTTGTTTGAAACCATGGGGATTGGGGGCTTAAAAAAAATCTCTTTAATAATTGCCCTTAACCACCAGCAGGGAATAATCCATTGTTCACCCCCCTTTCAACTTTGGACCAATTACAAGCTTGCCCCAATTAAATTCAATTATTGTTTCTTGGTTGTTCTTGTTCTGAGAATTGATGCTGCCTTTGGATACATTTGTTTTGCTTCTAGGCCCTCTTGGAGGGATGGAATTGGACAAGAACAAGCATGGAAAATGCCTGCAAAGGGAACAAACGGGTTCGTGAGATTTCGATTTAAAATAATGGGTGCATAACCTTGGAGAAAATACAAAAATGTATTCATAAATTAGGTCGGGCTATTCTGGGTTTTGCCCTTTTTATCCGAGCCCATGTAATTTCAAAAATTTTGTTAGGCTGTTTTTAAGTGAGTGGGAAACGGTTAGGGTTGATTTGGGCCCCTCCACCAAGGGCCCAAATTCCCCCTCTTCCCATATAACACCCTTAGGGCACCTTTAACCGGTTTTGTTTGATTAAAAGTTGCCTAGTGAAGGGGGTTTGTTTAGGAGGGACAAAGCCAAACCCCCCTTATCAATAAAGCTTTCTCTTATACATAATTCAGTTGAATCCATTTTTGTTGTTCTTGTTTCTTTGGGGAAACGGCCCCGTTCAGTTACTTCCCGTGGTTCCCTCGGGTTGGTTTAGCTTGCTGGGGGGTCCATGTGTATCGTCAAGTACTCCCGCGAAACCATCCGAAACCGGGCCACCTTTTTATCAATGGTATCTTTTAGGTTGCTCGGTGAGATTTTCGTTTTAAAAGTTTAGATGTGGTTTTATACCTATTTGCCACAAAAAAATTAGGGAGTTCACATTCGAACCAATTTTTTCATAATTTTTTTTTGCTTTGTTGAAGGTTGATCTTGGTTCTGGCTTGGCTACTTTTAGAGTTTGATTTTGGCAAGTTGTCCTTTCCCCTTCTTCCGGACCTACCACCTCACTAAACAAAAGGACACCCCATTGAAGAACCCCATTGGCCCGGTTTCCCTCCCCTTTTGGCCAAGCTTTTTTTCTGTTGTAAAGGGCTCCACTTTCTTGATGTGGAGAGGATGTTATGAGGCTTGGGGATGAGGTTGTCAACATGAAAACTGTGAACCACCAGCAAAACCAGGTCGACTGCAAATAATGGAATGTTGGGCTCCCCTTGATCGAGACATGACCATCCCCTAAACTGAAATTGAATATTCCACCATTTGAGGGTAAAATTGTTCGATATTACTTCTTAAAGCAACAACTTTACATGTTTCAAAACGGGAGGGTGTTTGTTGTGTTTTTTTCACTACTTTATGTGTTTGGTGGTCCATTGAGATTTTCCTTTATTACTTGGGCTGCTTTGAAAACTGTACCTTTTGGGTTACCATTTATCTGTTACTTAAAAAATTGCGCTTAAGAAAGGAAAAATTGGTAAGAAAAAAAAAAAAGGTTGATTAGATGTGGAGTTGAGGAAATGAAGCTATTTCACGTTTCTATTAAATAAGGATTAGACCATTTAGATACAAGGATTTAAAAATCTGTTTTCCATCTTGTTGAAAGGGCTAATCTTAGAGGGCCGGTTGCGGACTAACTTTTCCGGGGCCTTCATCAGGACACCAGTTCATCTACTTACCGTTCTACTACCGGCACCTGTCCTCCACCCAAAGGATACGCAAACAACCCCACAAAGGAAATCTTGGCCTAAGGCTTTCTTTTCCATTAAAGGCAAAAAGTGTATTATTTTTGTTGTGAGGAAAAATTTTAGAATGCATCTCGCTTGGATGATATCTTGAGGATGGTTATAGTGTAGTGACTATGATGAAGAGATTTGGCCTTAACATGGAAATGGTGGAGATGTTTTGGGATAATACTGTCTTTAAGATTTGGCGGTTGTGTTTATTGCGTGTTTTGAGTTGATTAACAAAATGGAAAACAGACATTTTTTTAAAAGGGTTGTGAAGGCGTTTTTGGTACAAAGGAGGGGCTGCAACAACTTGCTAGCAGGATATGGTGGAAAGCTTTTCCACCACAAGCCACATAATCCTTACCTCCAAGGTTAACAACGCGGCAATTAAGGAACTCAGGTGTTTTTTTACCCATAGATTAGTTATTGGATGTGGTCCTTCAACATTTCCTTTTACTTGGTGACCTTGGAATTTGATAAAAATTCAAAACCTGGTAGAAAAATGGTTATCTTTTCACAAGGAAAAATATTACTTTGCTTTAGACTGATTATTTGAAAGATGATATTAATAGACTTAAACAAAAAAGAAAAATAAAGTGAAAATCAATTGTGGAAAGAATTTAGCAACAAAGAAGTAAAAAAAATCTAATGTTTTTCGAAATTAAACTGAAAATATTTTTTTGCCACAAATCATATTGATGAGCTGATTTAAAATTGTTTGCAGTTTTGTGAAAGAGGCATTTTTTATTGAGGTTTTTCCTCTTTCCCTTGTCATAAATTTTTGGGTTGGCGTTTCCCACGGCGTGAGGATTAAACCTTTTTGGCCAAATTGACAATTGGGTTTGCCCTACCAACGCGCCCCCATGTAAATCCGGGGAGGCGGGAGATTATCTAATGAGGGGTCTCGACAAAAAGGATACTAATTTTGTCCTTGTCTGTTCCATTATACAGTCCTAAAAAGGTACTTTGTTTGTTGTAAGCTTAATAATATTACATTGTGAAATCCTATTTAGGCTGATATATCTTGATGAATTATGGCCTAAATTTCTAAATTGTTTTAGTATACCTCAAAGATGAAATTGGGAGTAATGAAAACACATTTAAAACTGTTTGGATTATGAGTGGAGTCTGCCTTTTGGGTTAACTAATGCACCTATACTTTCTGAATTAATGGCGAAGTTTGTGCTTTCATTGGGGATTTGTGGTAACTTTGTGAATTGATTTAAGCAAATCTTTGGAAAACATTTGGAACATTCTCTGTTTTAAAACTTCTTTGATGGTTTGTTTGGTAATTAAAGGCCTTTTGGTATCTTTCTTGGTGTTTTTAAAGGGTTTTTTCTTGGCTCGCTTTGGTTTCTATAAGCTTTTGTGAAGGATTTAGCTTTTGCGACCTTCAATTTCAAAGAAGGAGGTTTTGTTTGGGACCAAAAAAAAAAAAAAAAAAAAAAAAAAAAAAAAAAAAAAAAAAAAAAAAAAAAAAAAAAAAAAAAAAAAAAAAAAAAAAAAAAAAAAAAAAAAAAAAAAAAAAAAAAAAAAAAAAAAAAAAAAAAAAAAAAAAAAAAAAAAAAAAAAAAAAAAAAAAAAAAAAAAAAAAAAAAAAAAAAAAAAAAAAAAAAAAAAAAAAAAAAAAAAAAAAAAAAAAAAAAAAAAAAAAAAAAAAAAAAAAAAAAAAAAAAAAAAAAAAAAAAAAAAAAAAAAAAAAAAAAAAAAAAAAAAAAAAAAAAAAAAAAAAAAAAATTTTTTTGGGGCCAAAAATCAATAGGGGAAGGGCCTAACTTTCAAAGGCCTTGAGAAATCAATGGCTTTAAGTTCTTAAAAAAGAACATTTTTTTTATTTTAAAAAGCCCAACTTAACAATGCATTAACTTGTTTTATGTTTGGGGTGAAATGTCTAAAAAATTTACCCAATTGGCCAAACATTCAAAAGTGGTAAAATTTTACACTTGAAAAATGTTTTAAAGTCCGAACAAGAGCATATAATTCTTTGTCATAAGTAGAATAGTTAACTAGGCCCTCAATTTTTGAAAAGTATCAACAGGTTTGCCATCTTGTAATACCCCCTAATCCAATTCCACTAGCATCACATTCAAGCTCAAAAGTCTTATTAAAATCAGGAAGTTGGAGTAAAGGGCTGTGTCAACTTATCTTTTCAATAAAACTTCTTCCCTTGCGTTTTAAAACAAAAGGCACATCCTTCTTTGTAAGCTCATTGGAGGTCGCAATGGTGCTAAAGTCTCTCCAAAACCCTATAGAAACCAAGAGGTCCGAAAACTCCTCACTTGTGTGACCGTTTTGGGCGTTAACCTCAATAAGCTTCAATCTTGGCATCAACTTCAATTCACATGGAGTAACAACATAGCCAAGAAAAGATGCCCGATTTTAAAAGGTGCACTTAGGTTACCAAACAAGCGTGCATCCGTAAGAGCATTAAAAACAACCGTAAATGTTCAAATGTTCTTCCAAGATTTGCTATAAATCAGTATATCATCGTAAACTACCCAAATCGTCCAATGAAAGCCGTAAAACCGTTCATTAATCTCATGAAAAGTACTAGGTGCATTAGTTAACCCAAAAACATGACTAACCACTCATATAATCCAAACTTAGTTTTAAATGCTGTTTTTATTCATCTCCCAATTTCATCGGAATTTGATGGTATCCCTCACCTCAACTTTGGAGAATATTGTAAACCATAATTCATCAAGCATATCATCTAGCCTAGGAATAGGATAAAATTGAAAGGGGTTTGGGCCTTTTTTAAAAAATTCTCCTTTTCAAGGGGGTTTTTACTAAAGGGAAAGCCCTTTCCTTTAACCCTTTGCCCAATTTTAAAAATTTTCCCATCCCTTTGGTTTTAAAATTTAATTCCTTGGTTTCTCCAAAATATACCTTTTTCAAAAAAGGCCAAAGGGAAAAATTCCCAGAAACCAAAATTTGCAAAAAACCGGGAAATTTTAAATTTCCCTTAAAACCCAAAATAAATGTCTCCCCCAAAAAAAAAGG
The DNA here is from genome assembly GCA_021605205.1 of Aegilops longissima. NCBI lineage: Eukaryota > Viridiplantae > Streptophyta > Magnoliopsida > Poales > Poaceae > Aegilops > Aegilops longissima. Next base: position 14,030 of record JAHIAM010011816.1, read on the forward strand.
TACCTTTTTATCTTGGTTTTTTTGTTTTAAAAGGGATCACCCTTTCAAAGTTTTGGGCTTTTTATTCCCCCCAAAAAACCCTCCCAAAAATTTGGGATTTTGACCTTTTTTTGGTTAAAAGAGGAATAAGGTGAAAAATTTTGGTTTTTTCCAAACAAGGAAAACCCCTTTGCAAAATTTTAACAAAAATAAAAGTTTTTTTTTTTCCTAAAGGGCCCCTTCCCTTTCTTTTGGTAATCCTTTTGGGGTTGGGGATGCAAAAAGGGCCCCAACAAAAGGGGTGGAAACCCCCAAAAAGCCCAAACCCAAAAGGGGAAGCCCAAAAAAACCCGAAAAAAGGGGTTTTAAAAAAAAAAATTTGAAATTTTTAAAATTAAATGGGGAAATTTTTGGGTTTTTTAAAAGAAAATTAAACTTTCCCAAATTCCAAAATTTGGGGAAACAAGTTTTCCCTTTTCCCGTTTTTTTTGTAACCTCAAATTTTTCCCAAAATTTTCCCCCCAAAAAAAAGCGGCACAAACCCCCGGGAAAACAAGGTGGCGGATTTTTTGGATTACAGTTTGAAATTTGGGAAAGTGGGGGGGGCAACAGGAATTTTAAACTTGTTATCGGCTTTGTTTACCCTTCTCAATGCCATCTATCTCCTGGCTCTTCAAATCTTTTTTCCCCACCCCCCTTTTTTGAAACTTATCATTAGCCTTTTTTGTCATGTTCTCCCGTCGGTTCCTGATCCTGCCAGTTAAGCAATGAAACACACAAAAAATGATTGACAGACTACAGGAAGTTGGTGGTGGTTGGTGGATATCCAAATCCGTCAACAAATCTAAATTCTTACCGTTCTTACCCCGGGCGGTGATGGCAACCGATGTAGTCAAAACTCTCAAAGCTTGGATGAAGCGATTTCGGGGAGAGTCAAGCAACGATGTAGATGTATGTGGAGCTGGGAAGGCTTATAATATGGTAACAAAAGGTTGAATAATCAATTGGAGATGCAAAGTTGAATAAGCGGCTCAGCAGTCTGTCTTTGGTCCTAGGCTAGGCTGTAGAGCGAGCCTAGAACACTAACAAAATCCGGCGCCTGCGGAAACAACGAAAAGCACCTCTGGAATAATTTTTTTAGCTCTTTTCTTTTGCGCTTCTTTTTTTTGCTGCTCTTTTTTTGCGAAAAATCACTATAATGAGAGTGTCTCAAAACTCTTCCCAGGTCGCGCGGGATGAGCCGAAATTTTTCGACCAAAAAAAATTTTTTTTGCCGGACCCAAAAGCTGAAGCGGTCAAAAAACTTTCTATAGCAATGTCTCAATACATTAGAAACACCTAAAAATAGGATAGCGGAAAATTTTTTCGACAAGTGCGTTTGGAAAATTTTGGGCCTGAACAGTGGTTTCAGACTCTTTTTCGAAACCTACGAGCAAGGAACCACGAATCGGAAACTAGATGGATCTGAAAACAAACCTAATATGAAGAACTTCGGATTGGTGGTGGATATATGGTGGTGGTATATGGCAGCGGTGGTGATATATGGTAGCGGTGGTGGTATATGGATGCAGTTGGTGGTGGTATATGGATACGATTGAGGCGGTGGCGGATAAGCAATGGTGGTAGATGGCAAAGGCGATGATGATGGTCTGTGGCGTGACAACTTATGACCAGAACTTCGAAACTCTAAAGACTAGACTCTAAGACCAGCAACTTGACACGGCGATGCAACATAAATTCAACAAAGCAAAAACCTAAAAGATTATGCAAAGGCTCAGATTGGTTGGGATATAATGAACTAACCCTAATTTTTGTGGCTTTTATGGACTTTAGGTATGAAGAACAGCTCGATCTAATCTCGAAAAGCGTAAAATCTCACCGAGCAACCTGAAAATCTGATACCACTTGATAGAGGCAAATGTGTCCCGTCTTTCGATGAGATGTGGTTTTCGCTTTGGAGGAAGTCGACTTTGGCGATCCGACTTCTGACGTCTTGAGGGCGTCGCGCCTTAGCAATCGCTAAACCAACTCCGAGGTTATTGACCACCGAACACGATCAACGACCACGAGGTCATTTCCTGCGAGCAAGCGAAGAACAAGCAAGAAACTGAGATTGCAATCTGGATATTGCGAATATAAGATGAAAGCTTTATTGATCAAGGTGGGGTTACTGTGGCGCTTTATGCAGTGTTGAACAAAGCGAAATGCACGAAGTTGCAGCTATGGCGAACTTTTAATCTAAACAAAACCCAAGGTCTAGCGGTGCCCTAAGGGCTGTATATATCTGAGGAAGAGGAATTTCGTGGCCCTTGGTGGAGGTCGAAATCAACCTAACTCTTGTTTCCCCACACATACGGACTCTAAAACAGCCTATACTTAAGTATTTCGAAATTACATGGGCTGGCCCAATAATAGTGTGCTGAGCACCTAGAATAGCCTATGGGCGAATATTATGAAGTGGCATCTTGTATATTTCGTCCAAGGCCTCATGCACTCATTAGGGTGGCTTCAAAGTCCTGGAATCATCACTTGTAATCCGTTCTTGTTCTCCTTGCGCATGGCATTATCTCCATGCTTGTTCTTGCTCAATGTCCATCCTTCTCCAAGCTAGGGCCTTCATTTGTAAGCAAAACAAATGTATCCAATTTAAGCAGACATCATATTCTCATGAACATTAGAATCATTACCAAAAGCGAAAGTCACGATAATTTAATTGGCGTCTTGTGAGCTCTAGTAGTGGTCCGGTATATGTAGCGTAGGGCTGTGGGTGTAACAATGGTATTGATGTCCTCATCATGACTTGAGTGACTTGAGCCACCATCTTGAGAGTGAGGTGACTTACCACTAGCCCCAATATGTGTTGCCCCAATTCCCATGTGAGGAGAGCCACAACCCCCCACTTGAGTGAGATGGTGACTCCACCATCGTGAGTTTGAGTGCACCTATTTTGAGGTGGTGAACCACCACATAGAGAGAGTGAGATAGTTGATAGGTCTAGTGAGGGCCATTTGCATTTCAAACAACTTGACCTCTACCTCTATTGTGTCTTCTCATTTGGTGCTAGGTCCCATTTATATGGCCGATTCGGCGACTTTCCTCCCTTTGGACAAGGCGATGGCCATGGTGGAAATGATACCCCCCATGGTTCCATCAAGATGAAGATGACCAATT
>JAHIAM010011818.1:0-19876 GCA_021605205.1 Aegilops longissima
GTCAATAATCTAGATTACAGTAATGATTCTAACACCCATGGAGTCTTGGTGCTGATCATGTTTTGCTCGTGGAAGAGGCTTAGTCAGCAGTGCGCAACATTCAGATCCGTATGTATCTTGCAAATCTCTATGTCTCCCACGGACTTGGTCCGGATGGAATTTAAGCGTCTCTTGATGTGCTTGGTCCTCTTGTGAAATCTAGATTCCTTTGCCAAGGCAATTGCACGATATTGTCACAAAAGATCTTCATTGGTCCCGATGCACTAGGTATGACACCTAGATCGAAAATGAACTCCTTCATCGAGACTCCTTCATTTCTGCTTCGAAGCAGCTATGTACTCCGCTTCACATGTAGATCCCTTGGACGCTTTGTTTAGAACTGCACCAACTTACAGCTCCACCGTTTAATAAAAACACGTATCCGGTTTGCGATTTAGAATCGTCCGGATCGAGTCAAAACTTGCATCGGCGTAACCATTTCGACTAGCTCTTTGTCACCTCCATATCGAGAAACATATCCTTAGTCCTTTTAGGTATTTCGGGATGTTCTTGACGCTGTCGATGATCCACTCTGGATTACTTTGGTACCTCCTGCTAAGCTTATTGCTAAGCATCGTCGGTCTGGTACACACATTGCATACATGATAGAGCCTATGGCTGAAGCATAGCGAATATCTTTCATTTTCTCTCTATCTTCTGCTTGTGGTGGGGCATTGAGTCGACTCAACTTCACACCTTATGTCTGAGGCAAGAACCCTTTCTTTGCACGATCCATTTGAACTTTTTCAAAACTTTATCAAGGTATGTGCTTTGTGAAAGTCAATCAAGTGTCTTGATCTATCTCTATAAATCTTGATGCCCAATATGTAGCAGCTTCACGAGGTCTTTCATAGAAAAACTTTTATTCAAGTATCCCTTTATGCTATCCGGAAATTCTATATCATTTCCAATTAATAATATGTCATCTACATATAATATCAGAAATGCTCTGAGCTCCCACTCACTTTCTTGTAAATCTGAGGCTTCTCCAAAGTGCAGTATAAAACCATATCTTTGATCACACTATCAAGCGTTTATTCAACTCGAGATGCTTGCACAGTCCATAAATGGATCGTTGGAGCTTGCACACTTTATTAGCACCTTTTGGATCAACAAAACCTTACGGTTGCATCATATACAACTCTTCTTCCGAAATCCATTCAAGAATGCAGTTTTGACATCCATTTGCCAAATTTCATAATCATAAAATGCAGCAATTGCTAACATGATTCGAGACGGACTTAAGCATCGCTTCTGGTGAAAAGTCTCATCATAGTCAACCCTTGAACTTGTCGAAAACCTTTCGCAACAAGTCGAGCTTTATAAACGATTACATTACCATCGGCGTCGGTCTTCTTCTTAAAGATCCATTTATTCTCAATGGCTTGACGATCATCGGGCAAGTCAACCAAAGTCCATACTTTGTTCTCATACATGGATCACATCTCAGATTTCATGGCTTCTAGCCATTTTGCGGAATCTGGGCTCACCATCGCTTCTTCATAATTCGTAGGTTCGCTATGGTCAAGTAACATGACTTCCAGAATAGGATTACCGTACCACTCTGGTGCGGATCTTACTCTGGTTGACCTACGAGGTTTAGTAGAAACTTGATCTGAAGTTTCATGATCAATATCATTAGCTTCCTCACTAATTGGTGTAGTTGTCACAGGAACCAGTTCTTGTGATGGACTACTTTCAATAAGGGAGCAGAATGATTACCTCATCAAGTTTTACTTTCCTCCCTCACTTCTTTGAGAGAAACTCCTTCTCTAGAAAGGATCCGAATTAAGCGAAAATCTTGCCCTCGGATCTGTGATAGAAGGTATACCCAGCAGTCTCTTTTGGGTATCCTATGAAGACACATTTCTCCGATTTGGGTTGAGCTTATCTAGTTGAAGTTTCTTCACATAAGCATTGCAGCCCCAAACTTTAAAGCGACAACTTTGGTTTCTTGCCAAACCACAGTTCATGAGGCGTCGTCTCAGCGGTTTTGATGGTGCCCTATTTAGCGTGAATCGGCCATCTCTAAAGCATATCCCCAATACGATAGCGGTAAATCAGTAAGAGACATCATAGATCGCACCATATCTAGTAAAGTCACGACTTCGACGTTCGGACACACCATTTCGTTGTGGTGTTAGGGTGGCGTGAGTTGAAACTATTCGCATTGTTTCAAATGTAACCAAACTCGTAACTCAAATATTCTCCTCCACGATCAGATCGTAGAAATTTTATTTTCTTATTCGATGATTTTCCACTTCACTCTGAAATTCTTTGAACTTTTCAAATGTTTGAGACTTGTGTTTCATTAAGTAGATATACCCATATCTCCTCAAATCATCTGTGAAGGTGAGAAAATACGATACCCACCCATGAGCCTCAATATTCATTGGACCACGAACATCGGTATGTATGATTTCCAACAAATCAGTTGCTCGCTCCATAGTTAGGAGAACGGCGTTTTAGTCATCTTGCCCATGAGGCACGGTTACGTAAGTACCAAGTGATTCATAATCAAGTGATTCCAAAGTCCATCGGTATGGAGTTTCTTCATCGCTTTATACCGATATGACCTAAGCGGCGATTGCCACAAATAAGTTGCACTATCATTATCAACTCTACATCTTTTGGTTTCAACACTATGAATATGTGTATCACTACTATCGAGATTCAATAAAATAGACCACTCTTCAAGGGTGCATGACCATAAAGATATTACTCATATAAATAGAACAACCATTATTCTCGATTTAAATGAATAACCGTCGGCATCAAACAAGATCCAGATATAATGTTAATGTACTGCTGGCACCAAATAACAATTATTTAGGTCTAAAACTAATCCGATGGTAGATGTAGAGGTAGCGTGCCGACCGCGATCACATCGACTTTGGAACCATTTCCCGCGCATCGTCACCTCGTCCTTAGCCAATCTTGGCAATCCATAGTCCTGTTTGAGTTGCAAATATTAAGCAGAACCGATATCAAATACCAGTGCTCTGTGAGCATTAGTAAGGTACACATCAATAACATGTATATCACATATACCTTTGTTCACTTAGCCATCTTTCTTATCCGCCAAATACTTGGGGCAGTTCCGCTTCCGATGTCGATCGCTTGCGGTAGAAGCACTAAGTCTCGGGCTTAGGTCAGACTTGGGTTTCTTCTCTTGAGCAACAACTTGTTTGCTGTTCTTCTTGAATTCCTTCTTCTTCCCTTTGCCCTTTTCTTGAAACTGGTGGTCTTGTTGACCATCAACACTTGATGCTCCTTCTTGATTTCTACCTCCATGACTTTCGGCATTGCGAAGAGCTCGGGAATAGTCTTGTCCATCCCTTGCATATTATAGTTCATCACGAAGCTCTTGTAGCTTGGTGGCGATGATTGAAGAATTCATCAATGACACTATCATCGGGAAGATTAACTCCGGTTGAATCAAGTGATTATTATACCAGACATTTTGAGTATGTGTTCCTTGTGAACTATTCTCCCCATCTTGCAGCTATAGAAGTTATTGGAACTTCATATCTCTCAATCCAGGCATTTGCTTGAAATATTAACTTCAACTCTGGAATATCTCATATGCTCCATAGCGTTCAAAGCGTCGTTGAAGACCGGTTCCAAGCCGTAAAGCATGGCACCTGAACTATCGAGTAGTCATCGACTTTGCTCTACGGATGTTCTTAACGTTGTCGGTTGCATCGGCAGCAGGCTGGCACCCAGCGGTGCTTCAAGGCGTAATTCTTACATGCAGCAATGAGGATAATCCTCGAGATTCTGGACCCGATCCGTGTAATTTCTACCATCATCTTTCAATTTTGCTTTCTCAAGGAGCATTAAAATTCAACGGAACAACAGCCACGAGCCATCTATCTACACCAAACATAGATAAGCAAAATACTATCGGTACTAAGTTCATGATAAATTTAAGTTCAATTAATCATATTACTAAGAACTCCCACTTAGATAGACATCCCTCTAATCCTCTAAGTGATTCGTGATCCATATCAACTACTCCATGTCCGATCATCAAATGAGATGGAGTAGTTTCAGCGATGAACATCAATATGTTGATCATATCTACTATATGATTCACGCTCGACCTTCGGTCTCCGTGTTCGAGGCCATATCTGTTATATGCTAGGCTCGTCAAGTTTAACCTGAGTATTCGGCGTGTGCAACTGTTTTGCACCGTTGTATTTGAGCGTAGAGCCTGTCACCCGATCATCACGTGGTGTCTCGGCATGAAGAACTTTCTGGCGGTGCATACTCGGGAGAACACTTCTTGATAATTTAGTGAGAGATCATCTTAAAATGCTACCGTCAATCAAAGCAAGATAAGATGCATAAAGGATAAACATCACATGCAATCAATATAAGTGATATGATATGGCCATCATCATTTTGTGCCTGTGATCTCCATCTCCGAAGCACCGTTGTGATCACCATCGTCACCGGCGTGACACCTTGATCTCCATCGTAGCATCGTTGTCGTTCGCCATCTATTGCTTCTCGACTATCGCTACCATTTAGTGATAAAGTAAAAGCAATTCTGAGCATTGCATTTCATACAATAAGCGACAACCATATGGCTCCTGCGATTGCCGATAACCGGTTACAAAACATGATCATTTCATACAATAAAATATAGCATCACGTCTTGACCATATCACATCACAACATGCCTGCAAAACAAGTTAGACATCCTCTACTTTGTTGTTGCAAATTTTACGTGGCTGCTACGGGCTGAGCAAGAACCGTTCTTACCTCGCATCAAAACCACAGCGATAGTTCATCAAGTTAGTGTTGTTTTAACCTTCGCAAGGACAGGCGTAGCCACTTTCAGTTCAACTAAAGTTAGAAAGCAGACACCCTTGACCACACGTGTGCAAAAGCACGTCGGTAGAACCAGTCTCGCGTAAGTGTGCAGCGTAATGTCGGTCCGGGCTGCTTCATTCAACAATACCGCCCGAACAAAGTATGACATCTTTGGTAAGCGGTATGACTTATATCGCCCACAACTCACTTGTGTTCTACTCGTGCATATAACATCAGCGCATAAAACCTGGCTCGATACCCTTTGTTGGGGAGCGTAGTAATTTCAAAAAATTCCTACGCTACGCAAGATCATGGTGATGCATAGCAGCGAGAGGGAGGCGTATGTCCACGTACCCTCGTGGGCCGTGGCGAGCGTTATTACAACGCGGTTGATGTAGTCGTGCGTCTTCACGATCCGACCGATCCGAGTACCGAGCGTCGGCACCTCGAGTTCAGCTGCGTTCAGCTCGATGGCGATCCCGGACTCCGATCCAGCAAAGTGTCGGGATGAGTTCCATCAACCGACGGTGTGGTGATGATGATGATGTTCTACCGCGCGGGGCCGCCTAAACTCCGCGACAATATGACCGAGGTGGAATATGGTGGAGGGGCACCGCCACAGCTGAGAGCGATCACGAAGATCAACTTGTGTGTCTATGGGGTTCCCCTCCTCCATATATAAAGGGGAAGAGGAGAATTGGCCAGGGGTGGCGCCCTAGGAGGAAACCTACTCCAGTGGGTTTGCCCTCCCTTTCCTAGTCAGAGGGAGGGAAGGAAGGAGTGGGAGAGGGAAAGGCAAGGCGCCGCCCCCTTCCTGTCCTATTAGGACTCAAGGGAGGCGCGCCTCTTGCCTGGCCCGCCCTCTCTCTCTCCACTAGGGCCCAATAAGGCCCATTAGTTCCCGGGGGTTCGGTAACCCTCCGGCACTCCGGTTTCTCCGAAAACACCGGAACACTTCCGGTGTCGAATATAGTCGTCAATATATCAATCTTTATGTCTCGACCATTTAGAGACTCCTCGTCATGTCGTGATCACATCGGGACTCGAACAATCTTGGTACATCAAAACTTATAAACTCATAAAGCTGTCATCGTAGCGTTAAGCGTGCGGACCCTACGGGTTCGAGAACTATGTAGACATGACCTAGAACTATTCTTGGTCAATAACCAATAGCGGAACTGGATGCTCATATTGGCTCCTACATATTCTCTGAAGATCTTTATCGGTCAAACCGCATAACAACATCGTTGTTCCCTTTGTCATCGGTATGTTACTTGCGAGAGATTGATCGTCGGTATCCAATACCTAGTTCAATCTCGTTACGGCAAGTCTCTTTACTCGTTACATAATGCATCATTCCGTAACTAACTCATTAGCTACATTGCTTGCAAGGCTTATAGTGATGTGCATTACCGAGAGGGCCCGAGATACCTCTCCGATAATCGGGTGACAAAACCTAATCTCGAAATCGCCAACCCAACATATACCTTCGGAGACACTGTAGAGCTCCTTTATAATCACCCGATTCGTTGTGACGTTTGGTAGCACACAAAGTGTTCCTCTTGTAAAGGGAGTTGCATAATCTCATAGTTCTGAGGAACATGTATAAGTCATGAAGAAAGCAACAGCAACATACTAAGCGATCAAATGCTATGCTAACGGAATGGGTCATGTCAATCACATCATTCTCCTAATGATGTGATCCCATTAATAAAATGACAACTCATGTCTATGGTTGGGAAACATAACCATCTTTGATTAATGAGCTAGTCAAGTAGAGGCATACTAGTGGCGTTTATGTTTGTCTATGTATTCACACATGTATCATGTTTCCGGTTAATACAATTCTAGCATGAATAATAAACATTTATCATGATATGAGGAAATAAATAATAACTTTATTATTGCCTCTAGGGCATATTTCCTTGAAGCTTCTTCTTAGCGGCATTTTGCTTGTTTATGCCGACATCTTTTTACTCTTTTCCGATGTCTTGTGGGCCACAAATGCGGGCCGATCATCTCGATCTTCTCATATTTGCCCTTGAATTCTGGTGTCTCATTTTATCGACATACCTATTGGGTCTTTCTTCCAATTCCTGAATAGGTCTGCCATCTTCTTAAGAGCAAAAGACTTGATTAATGGCTCTATAAGCGGCTTCTTGGATCATCCTCTGGCGGTAGGGTGAAATTTGACTTCAGCTCGGTCAAAGATCATTTTACGCATATCATTGACATAAGACACCTCGGGGTCTTAGTTCTTGAAGCTTATACCATTGGTGGATGCTGATCGGGATCTTGTCCCTAACAGAACCCGCCTTTGAGCAACAAATCGTTCTTTGTCGGTAGGGTTCAATCGGTTGGCCGTCGTGGCGTGATTTCTATGATCTCAAACTTTTCATCCGAGCTCAACTTTTCTTGGGCCTCGTCTCTTTACGAAGTTGTGCTCGATCTGGAAGGCTAGAAAAAGAACAAAAAGGCGAGTTAATTAATATGTGTACATACCAAAACAATGAATGCATCAAAACCCTAGTCGGCCTGAGGCTTAACTAATATATATACGGCGGACTCGGTTCGGTGATCACCGGAGCCGTCCTCACGGTCTACTTCTTCACCCTCTCCTTCTTGCAGCGGCATTGGGTCCACTGGAACCATGTAAATCATAACCGGCTGCTTCTTCACCTTCTCCTTCAGACCATCATTGTCGTTGACAAACATTACGAGCGAGCGGCATCACTTCATACTGCGATTATGTCCCTCAACAACGCTTCTTGTAGCCGTCTCGAAATTGGGGTGTCCATAGTTTCTACAAATATTTACAACATGGCAATTATTATTCAAACATAACAGATATGGATATATTAGTGGCAAGCGTAGAACTAGCTAGCTAATCACAATAAGGAATCATATTAATTAGTGGCCTCGGCTGCTTCTCTAGGGTTTGGTGGCCTCGACAACGCTTCAAGGGTTAGGGGTTTCCTCGAGGCGCTTCAAGGAGGGTAGTGTCGACCCCCCACATGTCAAGGGTCGAGGATGCCGAGGGTTGGGAGGTTGTCTAGTGTCAAAAGATTCAACAAAACCATGTCTTCATCATTAAGGCGAAATGTGAGGTGCATGATGGTGCAAGCTCTCAAAGTTATTTTGGAGCGGAGTCCCGAGATAGGATAATTAGCTTTTGGTACAAAGTTCAGCAAGAACCTTCCGAATATCTTTATTTGGAAGGCCTTTGCTGAAATTAGTACAAAAGGCAAATTATCTATCAGGAACTCCATTCGAAACAACTTTGGAGACTCGTACCTTCATGCCTGATTACTGACTAATGAAACCATGAATTCTTCAATACTTTGACACTACGAAACCTCTCTCGACCCCTCGAACCCTCGACGACCCTGGAACTCTCGACCCCTAGACGACCCTGGAACCCTCGACCCTCGATCCCTCGAACCCTCGACCCTGAAACCCTCGACCCTTGACCCCTTAACGACCCTCGACCCTCTACCCTAGTTCCCGACCCTCGACACTCTCGTTATATCGACAACGGCCGCGACATACATATACATGGGAAAATAATGTTATCGGGGAGGGGTATGGTACCCCCCTCGTGTTGAAGTTTCTTCTTTCTCCTCTATTCCTTTCTTTCTTCTTCTCCTCTTCTTTTTCTTCTTATCCCTCGAGAAAGGAAAATAAGGAAAAGGAAGAAAAGAGGAAGAAGGAAGAAGGAAGAAGAAGAAAAAAAAGAAGAAAAAAGAGGAGAAGAAGGAAAGAATAGAGGAGAAGAAGAAAAATAGATTTTTTTCTATTTTTCTTCTTCTCCTCTTCTTCTTCTTATCCCTCGAGAAAGGAAAATAAGGAAAAGGAAGAAAAGAGGAAGAAGGAAGAAGGAAGAAGAAGAAGAAAAGAAGAAAAAAAAAAAGGAGAAGAAGAAAGAATAGAGGAGAAGAAGAAAAATAGAATTTCTTTTCTATTTTTCTTCTTCTCCTATTCTTCTTCTTCCACTTCTTCTTCTTTTTCCTCTTCTTATTATTTCTCATCTTCTTCCTCTCCTCTTCTTCTCCTTTCCTCCTCTTCTTATTTTCCTTTTCCTCTCATTCTTTTCTTCTTCTTCTTCCTTCTTCCTTCTTCCTCTTTTCTTCCTTTTCCTTATTTTACTCTTTCCTCTACACTAACCTAATTAAAATGCACTAACCTAAAATCGATATCTACTAACAACCTAAATAAAAAATTAATACATATATGAAAAACATATATAAACAAAAATGCTATGAACATTATATTCATACATACATATATAGCCACATCCATTCATCATATAGCTATAAACAAAAAATTAATACATATATGAAAAAACATATATAAAAATGCTATGAACAGAGCCTCGATGGCGGCTCTGTGAGGCGGCGGCGAGGCTGGCAGCAGCAGCGCGGCGTCGGCGACCACTGGCAGAGCAGGCGTGCGTGGTGGCGGCGGCGATGGTGAGGCGGGTCGTGGGGCGAGGCGAGCCAAGGCGCTTCGAGGCGGCAGCGGCAGCGTGAGCGACAACAGCAGCGTTGTTGGCGAAGCGGCGAGAGCGTCGAGGGCGAGGCGGCAGACGACGGGCTCGAAGCGGCGCGGCGAAGCGATGGCGAAGCGGCGACAGCGTCGTCGCGGCATGAGCGACAACGAAGCGTATGGCAGCAACGGCGACGAAGCGGCAACGAGCGGAAGCGAGGCGTCGAGGCGAAGGCAGCGTTTGTGGCGAGGATGAGAACTGAATGAAATTTTGCCAAGTGTTGTATATATAGCAAAGCATTGGTCGGTTGGTGCCACCAGCGGGACCAAAGCGCCGCTTCCGCCCTTTGGGCTGCCAATTTTCCGCGGCCAAAAGGCGAGAAGCAACGACTTTAGAGCAGTGGCTAACCGAGAACTAAATGAGCATTGGTCTCGGTTGGTGCCACGAACGGGACCAATGCCCCTTTAATCGGTTGGTGCCACCAAGGGACCAACTGCTGTGCTGCCCAGCGCCCAAAGTTTAGTCCCACCTTGCTAGTTGAGAGGGCGCACTTTTTGTTTATAAGGTGCGGTGCGGCTTCCCTCTCGAGCTCCTCTCTAAAGCAGGCTTTGGGCTAACTCTGCCATGTGCTGTGGGCTTCTTGGGCCTTCAGCGGGCTGAATCCTAGCACATAGGGTTTCTAGTCGTATTCGGGCCGTGGGGGCCCGATGGGTGGCACTTTTTTTTTGCTTTTAGTTTTAGAAAAATATAAACTTTTGTTAGTGCCATTAGTTTTAAAATTTGAAAACACTTTTTTGTTTTCTTTGTTGCTTTATTTATTTTATTTTGTTTCTACTTACAACAAAATACTTATTGTTGCTATTTTATTTTTTTCAAGTTTTTTGTTTTGTTTTCGCATTATTTATTTTCTTTTGGTTTTTGCTTTATTTTTAATTCTTTTTTGCTTTTAAGTCAGCAAAATTATAAACTTTCTGTTAGTGCTTTTAGTTTTAGAAATAATATAAACTTTTTGTTAGTGCCATTAGTTTTAAAATTGAAAACACTTTTTTGTTTTCTTTGTTGCTTTATTTATTTTATTTTGTTTCTACTTACAACAAAATACTTATTATTGCTATTTTATTTTTTCCAAGTTTTTTGTTTTGTTTTCTGCATTATTTATTTTATTTTGGTTTTTGCTTTATTTTTAATTCTTTTTGCTTTTAGGTCAGCAAAATTATAAACTTTCTGTTAGTGCCATTTGTTTTAGAACAATTATAAACTTTACATTTGTGCCATTAGTTTTATAAAATTTGAATTCTTTAAAATTTGTGTGAATCACAAGTTTGTGAGCTCAATAAGGCGTGAGGGGCGGGCTTATAAACGGTGTGGCGCCCTTCGGTTGGCGAGGTTTTCAAATTCATAGTTTTCAAATGAACTCTGAAAAAGTTGGCATAGCATGTGCATGTACAAAGCGGACAATGGTATCATACTCATACATTACAAAGTTGGCATGGTATCATCATAAGAGTTGCGGAGAAAGTCTTCACTTTTTCTTCGCTTGTGCCGTTTGCTTATTGCGCGTAACCATGGATAATCTTCATCGTTTATCGGGATGCTTGGGTCAGCCTTGACTTTGAAGGGAATTTCATGAAACTTTTCATACTCTTGAGACATATCATCTTGCCCTCCACTCCCGGGATGTCCCTTTTCTGAAAGAACTATGTGGCGCTTTGGCTCATCGTATGATGTATTAAGCTTCCTTATCTTTTCTTTTCCTCGATGCAGTAGACATGTCCTTCACATAGATAACTTGTGCCACATCATTGGCTAGGATGAGCGGTTTGTCGGTGTACCCAAGATTTTCAGATCCTTTGTTGTCATTCCGTCTTGTGGGTCTACACATGCCCGCCTCTGACAGATTGACCCACTTGCACTTAAACAAAGGGACCTTAAAATCTACTCCGTAGTCAAGTTCCCATATGTCTACTATGTAACCATAATATGTGTCCTTTCCACATCGGTTCTTTGCATCAAGCGGACACGCTGTTTTGGTTGGTGCTCTTTTCATCATGGTCAATCATGTAAAATGTATTCCCATTTATCTCGTATCCTTTCCAAATCATTACAGTCGAAGATGGTCCCCTGGACAACAAGTACAACTCATCACAAGCAGTCTTGTCACCTCGAGGGCGTGTTTCCAACCAAGCTGCTGAAAGTCTGATGTGTTCACATGTAATCCGATCGTCGCCTTTGCTAGGGTGTTTGGGCGCTTGGTATTCTTGTGTTCATCGACATCAGGGTCACCAAGGTAGAGTTACGTAGAAGCGTGTAGTGTGCTTGAGACCAAGAATATCCGTCCCTGCATATTATTGAGTCCCTTCAAGCGTGTCTTTTCGGTCAGTCTCCCCTCATACATGATTTAGGAGACCTATCTTCTTAAGGCAGGGAATGAAGTCAACACAAAACCGATGACATCCTCATTTTATGGCCCATGGAGATGCTTCCTACGGCCTAAGCGATTCTGAACATATTTCTTTAGGACCCCATGAACCTCTCAAAGGGTACATATTGTGTAGAAATATGGGCCCCAGAATGAGAATCTCGTCGACTAGATGAACTAGGGCGTGCGTCATCATCTTGAAGAAGGATGGTGGGAACACCAGCTCAGCCGACAAGACATTCGCCACATCACTCCTTAAGCGTTGAGTACGATTTACGGATCGATCACCTTCTCGAGATATTGCATTGAGGAATGCACATAGCTTCACAATGGCTAATCGGACATTTTCGGTGAAGCCCCTCAATGCAACGAAGCGATTCGTCATAATCACGTGGCGATCATGAGACTTTAGGTTACGGAACTTTTCTCGGCATATTTATTATTCCCTTTATATTGACGAGAAGCCGGTCGGGACCTTCATCTTGAGCAGGCATTGAAAGAAGATTTCTTTCTCTTCTTTAAATAGGCGTAGCTAGTAGGACCTTCATCTTTGCCGGAGGCATGCCCTCTTTTCGTACAAGCGTTGCAGGTCCTTAGTGCCTCGGTGTATCTTTTGTCTTCCCATACCGCCAAAGAAGCCTAGCAGGTTCACGCAAAGGTTCTTAAATCACGTGCATCACGTCGATCGAAGCGGACCTCTAGGTCTTTCGATGAGGTAGGTCCCAAAATATAGATTTCTTCTTCCACATGGGTGCGTGATTCTCGGCGTCATTGGAACAGCTAGTCCGCGGGACCCTTTCCAAAGATTACGTGTAAATCATTGACCATAGCAAATGCGTGATCACCGATGCGCATGGCGGGCTTCTTCGGTGATCGCCTGCGCCTTTGAAATGCTTCCCTTTCTTTCGACATTGATGGTTGGTGGAAGAAATCGGCGATAGCCGGTACACATTCTTCCTGCAGCTTCGGTATATACTATCGGTGTCAAGTAAACAATGCGTGCATGCGTGGTATCCCTTGTTTATGCATCACGAAAGGTTCTTGAGGCGGGCCAATCGTTGATGGTCACGAACAACAACGCCTTTAGGTCAAATTCCTCCTTTTGTGCTCATCCGCGTCGTACACCGTTTTCATTCCACAGCTGTAAAAGTTCTTCAACTAATGGCCTTAGGTACACATCAATGTCGTTGCCGGGTTGCTTAGGGCCTTGGATGAGAGCGGCATCATAATGAACTTCCGCTTCATGCACATCAAGGAGGAAGGTTATACATACATAGAGTCCGCGGGCGAGTCTTGTGATTGCTACTCTGGTCCCGAAAGGATTAATGCCATCGGCTTAAAGCAAACCATCGTTCCTTGGGTCCTTTGCAAACTCATCCCGATACTTTCTCTCGATTTTTCTCCACTGCGACCCGTCGTGGTGCTCTCAACTTCCGTCTTTCTTATGGTCCTCCTTTGTGCCATCGCATCAACTTGGCATGCTCTCCTTTTACGAGCAGACGTTTCAGCAGTGGTATTATAGGAGCATACCACATCACCTTCACGAGAACCCTCTTCTGGGAGGCTCGCAAAATCAACATCACCGAGGTCATCTCGTCGATCTTATACGCAATGCACGCATACGGGCATCGTTCAGATCCTTGTATGCACCATGATAGAGGATCGGTCATTAGGGCATCGTGTATCTTCTCCACCTCTAATCCTAGAGGGCATACATGTTGGGAGCGTAGTAATTTCAAAAATTTCCTCGCACGCGCAAGATCATGGTGATGGCATAGCGAGAGGAGAGTGTATGTCCATGAACCCTCGTGAACCGTGGCGGAGCGTTATAACAACAGCGGTTGATGTAGTCGTGCGTCTTCACGATCCGACCGATCAAGTCACGAGCATACGGCACCTCGAGTTGACTGCGTTATTTCGATGGCGATGCCGGGCTCCGATCCGCAAAGCGTCGGGGATGAGTTCCGTCGGCCTGCACGGCGTGGTGGCGATGATGATGCTCCACGGCGTGGGGCTTCGCCTAAGCTCATGACGATATGACGAAGTGGAATATGATGGAGGGGCACCGCTGCGGCTAAGGCGATCCATAGATCAACTTGTGTGTCATGGGTGCCCCCCCCCGTATATAAAGGAGCAAGGGGGTGCGGCCGGCCCTAGGAGGGGCCGGAGTCCTACTCCCGCAGGAGTAGGACTCCCTCCCTTCCTAGTTGGATTAGGACTTGGGGGAGGGAAGAGAGAAGGGCGCCCCCCTCTCCTTGTCCTATTGGGACTAGGGGGAGGCCTTGACCTGCTGGCGGCCCTCCTCTTCTCCTTATGGCCCACTAAGGCCCATAGACCCCGGGAGGTTCAGTAACCCCGGTGTTAAGGTAAAATCGATTTCACGGAACTATTCAAGTCAAACATAGGCTTCCAATATATCAATCTTTATGTCTCGACCATTTCGAGACTCCTCGTCATGTCCGTGATCACATCAGGGACTCGAACAAACTTGGTACATCAATACTTATAAACTCATAATAAAGCATCATCATAGCGTTAAGCGTGCGGACCCTACGGGTTCGAGAACTATGTAGACATGACCTAGAACTATTCTCGGTCAATAACCAATAGCGGAACACGGATGCCCATATTGGTTCCTACATATTCTTGAAGATCTTTATCGGTCAAACCGCATAACGACATCGTTGTTCCTTTGTCATCGGTATGTTACTTACGAGATTAGATCGTCGGTATCAATACCTAGTTCAATCTAGTTACAGGCAAGTCTCTTTACTGTTCCGTAATACATCATCTCATAGCTAACGGAATGGGTCATGTCAATCACATCATTCTCCTAATGATGTGATCCGATTAATAAAATGACAACTCATGTCTATGGTTGGGAAACATAACCATCTTTGATTAATGAGCTAGTCAAGTAGAGGCATACTAGTATTTGTATGTTTGTCTATGTATTCACACATGTATCATGTTTCAGGTTAATACAATTCTAGCATGAATAATAAACATTTATCATGATATGAGAAATAAATAATAACTTTATTATTGCCTCTAGGGCATATTTCCTTGATCTCCCACTTGCACTAGAGTCAATAATCTAGATTACGATAATGATTCTAACACCCATGGAGTCTTGGTGCTGATCATGTTTTGCTTCGTGGAAGAGGCTTAGTCAGCAGATGTGCAACATTCAGATCCGTATGTATCTTGCAAATCTCTATGTCTCCCACTGGACTTGGTCCGGATGGAATTGAGGCGTCTCTTGATGTGCTTGGTCCTCTTGTGAAATCTAGATTCCTTTGCCAAGGCAATTGCACCGATATTGTCACAAAAGATCTTCATTGGTCGATGCACTAGGTATGACACGTAGATTAAAATGAACTCCTTCATCCAGACTCCTTCATTTCTGCTTCGAAGCAGCTATGTACTCCGCTTCACATGTAGATCCATACGGCTTTGTTTAGAACTGCACCAACTTACGGCTCCATCGTTTAATAAAAACACGTATCCGGTTTGCGATTTAGAATCGTCCGGATCGGTCAAAACTTGCATCGGCGTAACCATTTATGACTAGCTCTTTGTCACCTCCATATGAGAAACATATCCTTAGTCCTTTTCGAATTATTTCGGGATGTTCTTGACGCTGTCGATGATCCACTCTGGATTACTTTGGTACCTCCTGCTAAGCTTATTGCTAAGCATCGTCAGTCTGGTACCAGACATTGCATACATAATAGAGCCTATGGCTGAAGCATAGCGAATATCTTTCATTTTCTCTCTATCTTCTCTTTGTGGTGGGCATTGAGTCGACTCAACTTCACACCTTATGTCTGAGGCAAGAACCCTTTCTTTGCACGATCCATTTGAACTTTTCAAAACTTTATCAAGGTATGTGCTTTGTGAAAGTCCAATCAAGTGTCTTGATCTATCTCTATAAATCTTGATGCCCAATATGTAAGCAGCTTCACGAGGTCTTTCATAGAAAAACTTTTATTCAAGTATCCCTTTATGCTATCCGGAAATTCTATATCATTTCCAATTAATAATATGTCATCTACATATAATATCGAGAAATGCTGAGCTCCCACTCACTTTCTTGTAAATCTGAGCTTCTCCAAAGTGCATATAAAACCATATCTTTGATCACACTATCAAGCGTTTATTCTAACTCGAGATGCTTGCAGTCCATAAATGGATCGTTGGAGCTTGCACACTTTATTAGCACCTTTTGGATCAACAAAACCTTACGGTTGCATCATATACAACTCTTCTTCTAGAAATCCATTCAAGAATGCAGTTTTGACATCCATTTGCCAAATTTCATAATCATAAAATGCAGCAATTGCTAACATGATTCAGACGAGACTTAAGCATCGCTTCTGGTGAAAAGTCTCATCGTAGTCAACCCTTGAACTTGTCGAAAACCTTTCACAACAAGTCGAGCTTTATAGACAGTTACATTACCATCAGCGTCAGTCTTCTTCTTAAAGATCCATTTATTCTCAATGGCTTGACGATCATCGGGCAAGTCAACCAAAGTCCATACTTTGTTCTCATACATGGATCACATCTCAGATTTCATGGCTTCTAGCCATTTTGCGGAATCTGGGCTCACCATCGCTTCTTCATAATTCGTAGGTTCGCTATGGTCAAGTAACATGACTTCCAGAATAGGATTACCGTACCACTCTGGTGCGGATCTTACTCTGGTTGACCTACGAGGTTCAGTAGAAACTTGATCTGAAGTTTCATGATCAATATCATTAGCTTCCTCACTAATTGGTGTAGTTGTCACGAGGAACGAGTTCTTGTGATGGACTACTTTCAATAAGGGAGCAGGTACGATTACCTCATCAAGTTTTACTTTCCTCCACTCACTTCTTTCGAGAGAAACTCCTTCTCTAGAAAGGATCCGAATTAACAGCGAAAATCTTGCCCTCGGATCTGTGATAGAAGGTATACCCAGGTCTCTTTTGGGTATCCTATGAAGAACATTTCTCGATTTGGGTTCGAGCTTATCTGGTTGAAGTTTCTTCACATAAGCATTGCAGCCCCAAACTTTAAAGCGACAACTTTGGTTTCTTGCCAAACCACAGTTCATGAGCGTCGTCTCAGCAGTTTTGATGGTGCCCTATTTAGCGTGAATCGGCCGTCTCTAAAGCATATCCCCAATACGATAGCGGTAAATCGGTAAGAGACATCATAGATCGCACCATATCTAGTAAAGTGCGACTCTGACGTTCGGACACACCATTTCGTTGTGGTGTTCGGGTTGGCGTGAGTTCTTGAAACTATTCCGCATTGTTTCAAATGTAAACCAAACTCGTAACTCAAATATTCTCCTCCACGATCAGATCGTAGAAATTTTATTTTCTTGTTACGATGATTTTCCACTTCACTCTGAAATTCTTTGAACTTTTCAAATGTTTGGACTTGTGTTTCATTAAGTAGATATACCCATATCTCCTCAAATCATCTGTGAAGGTGAGAAAATAACGATACCGCCGTGAGCCTCAATATTCATTGGACCACAAACATCGGTATGTATGATTTCCAACAAATCGGTTGCTCGCTCCATAGTTAGGAAGCGGCGTTTTAGTCATCTTGCCCATGAGGCGCGGTTACATAAGTACCAAGTGATTCATAATCAAGTGATTCCAAAAGTCCATCGGTATGGAGTTTCTTCATCGCTTTATACCGATATGACCTAAACGGCAGTGCCACAAATAAGTTGCACTATCATTATCAACTCTACATCTTTTGGTTTCAACACTATGAATATGTGTATCACTACTATCGAGATTCAATAAAAATAGACCACTCTTCAAGGGTGCATGACCATAAAAGATATTACTCATATAAATAGAACAACCATTATTCTCGATTTAAATGAATAACCGTCGGCATCAAACAAGATCCAGATATAATGTTAATGTATGGCGGCACCAAATAACAATTATTTAGGTCTAAAACTAATCCCGATGGTAGATGTAGAGGTAGCGTGCCGACCAGCGATCACATCGACTTTGGAACCATTTCCACGCATCGTCACCTCGTCCTTAGCCAATCTTGGCAATCCATAGTCCTGTTTGAGTTGCAAATATTAGCAGAACCGATATCAAATACCAGTGCTCTGCGAGCATTAGTAAGGTACACATCAATAACATGTATATCACATATACCTTTGTTCACTTAGCCATCTTTCTTATCCGCCAAATACTTGGGGCAGTTCCGCTTCCGGTGTCGGTCGCTTGCGATAGAAGCACTAAGTCTCGGGCTTAGGTCAGACTTGGGTTTCTTCTCTTGAGCAGCAACTTGTTTCTGTTCTTCTTGAAGTTCCTTCTTCTTCCCTTTGCCTTTTCTTGAAACGGTGGTCTTGTTGACCATCAACACTTGATGCTCCTTCTTGATTTCTACCTCATGGCTTTCGGCATTGCGAAGAGCTCGGGAATAGTCTTGTCCATCCTTGCATATTATAGTTCATCACGAAGCTCTTGTAGCTTGGTGGCGATGATTGAAGAATTACATCAATGACACTATCATCGGGAAGATTAACTCGGTTGAATCAAGTGATTATTATACCCGGACATTTTGAGTATGTGTTCCTTGTGAGAACTATTCTCCCCATCTTGCAGCTATAGAAGTTATTGGAGACTTCATATCTCTCAATCCGGACATTTGCTTGAAATATTAACTTCAACTCTGGAACATCTCATATGCTCCATGGCGTTCAAAAGCGTCGTTGAAGACCGGTTCCAAGCCGTAAAGCATGGCTGCTTGAACTATCGAGTAGTCATCGACTTTGCTCGCCGGGCGTTCTTAACGTCGTCGGTTGCATCGGCAGGCCGGCACCCAGCGGTGCTTCAAGGCGTAATTCTTACGTGCGGCAATGAGGATAATCCTCGAGATTCTGGACCCAGTCCGTGTAATTGCTACCATCATCTTTCAATTTTGCTTTCTCAAGGAGCATTAAAATTCAGCGGAACAACGGCCGAGCCATCTATCTACACCAAACATAGATAAGCAAAATACTATCGGTACTAAGTTCATGATAAATTTAAGTTCAATTAATCATATTACTAAAGAACTCCCACTTAGATAGACATCCTCTAATCCTCTAAGTGATTCGTGATCCATATCAACTACTCCATGTCCGATCATCAAATGAGATGGAGTAGTTTCAACAGTGAACATCAATATGTTGATCATATCTACTATATGATTCACGCTCGACCTTCGGTCTCCGTGTTCGAGGCCATATCTGTTATATGCTAGGCTCGTCAAGTTTAACACGAGTATTCGGCGTGTGCAGCTGTTTTGCACCCGTTGTATTTGAGCGTAAGGCCTATCACACCCGATCATCACGTGGTGTCTCGGCATGAAGAACTTTATAGCGGTGCATACTCGGGAGAACACTTCTTGATAATTTAGTGAGAGATCATCTTAAAATGCTACCGTCAATCAAAGCAAGATAAGATGCATAAAGGATAAACATCACATGCAATCAATATAAGTGATATGATATGGCCATCATCATTTTGTGCTGTGATCTCCATCTCGAAGCTGCCGTTGTGATCACCATCGTCACCGGCGTGACACCTTGATCTCCATCGTAGCATCGTTGTCGTTCGCCATCTATTGCTTCTCGACTATCGCTACCATTTAGTGATAAAGTAAAGCAATTACAGAAGCGTTGCATTTCATACAATAAGCGACAACCATATGGCTCACTGCCGATTGCCGATAACCGGTTACAAAACATGATCATTTCATACAATAAAATATAGCATCACGTCTTGACCATATCACATCACAACATGCCTGCAAAACAAGTTAGACATCCTCTACTTTGTTGTTGCAAATTTTACGATGGCTGCTACGGGCTGAGCAAGAACCGTTCTTACCTCGCATCAAAACCACAGCGATAGTTCGTCAAGTTAGTGCTGTTTAACCTTCGCAAGGACGGGCGTATACGCTTTCAGTTCAACTAAAGTTAGAAAGCAGACACCGCCAGACACACTGTGTGCAAAAGCTGCGTCGGTAGAACCGGTCTCGCGTAAGTGTAAGCGTAATGTCGGTCCGGGCCCTTCATTCAACAATACCGCCGAACC
>JAHIAM010011823.1:0-12370 GCA_021605205.1 Aegilops longissima
GTACCCACATGTATTAGTTTCCTTTCAATACAATTATAGCATGGATAATAAGCGATTATCATGAACAAGTATACTAATAACTAATTTATTATTGCCTCTAGGGCATATTTCCAACATCCCCACTTGCACTAGAGTAATTTAGTTCACATCGCCATGTGATCGGTGATAGGTCACCCATGTGACCAACATCCAAAAGTCTACTAGTGTCTTAAACTAGTTCACATCACCATGTGATTAAGTCTCAATAGTTCTGGGTTTGATCATGTTTTGCTTGTGAGAGGGTTCTGTCAGGTTTCATTAATCCTTGAAAATTCTCTATGTCATATTTAAATCTGCTTCCGCTCCACTTAGAGCTATTGCTCCACTATCGTATCCGGTTTGCTACTCAGTCATTGGGATAGGTGTTAAGCTTACATCGGCGTAACCCTTTCCGGAACTCTTTATCCCTCCATAATAAAACATGTCCTTATTTACTCCAAGGACAATTTTGACCCTTTTCTGATCCTCCTTGATCACCTTTGTACCCTCTTGCGGATGTAAGGCACACATCAAGTCGATAACCAAGCTTTTGGAGCCTACTGGCATGGGGCGACCTTCGTCATTTCTCTCTTTTACCGGTGATCGAGCTTTAAGTCTTAACTTCATACCTTACATCTCGGAAGAACTCCTTCTTTGGTGATCCATCTTGAACACCTTCAAGATCATGTCAAAATATATGCTCATTTGGAAGTACCATTAAGCGGTTTGATCTATCCTATAGATCTTGATGCTCAATGTTCAAGTAGCAATACAGGTTTTCACTTGAAAACACTTTTCAAATAACCCTATATGCTTTCCGAAATTCTACATCATTTACGATCAACAATATTCAACAACATATACCCATCAAAATTCTATAGTGCTCCCCTCACTTCTTTGGAAATACAAGTTTCTCATAAACTTTGTATAAACCTAAAATCTTTGATCATCTTATCAAAGTGCACATTCCAACTCGAGATGCTTACTCGGTCCTTAGAAGGATCGTGGTGCTAGCATACCTTTAGCATCCTTAGGATACAAAACCTTTCGATTGTTCATACAACCTTTCCTTCATGGTAAGAAACTCGTTTTGACATCCATCGCGATTTCATAAATGCAGCTAATGCTAACATGATTCCGGACTTAAGCATCCTCGGATGAAAAATCTCCTAGTCAACTCCTTGAACTTGTGAAAACTCTTGCCACAATCGAGCCATAGATGGTGACATTACCATCCCGTCCGTCTTCTTCTTAAAGATCCATTTATCTCAATGGCTTGCCGATCATTGGGCAAGTCCACCAAAATCCATGCTTTGTTACGATATATGATCCTATCTCGATTTCATGGCTTCTAACCATTTTGTTTGGGAATGTTCTTAGCTTGGTTCATTGGCTAAACATGACCTTCAAAACTCAGACCACCCTGCCCTTTCTCTGATTCGGAGTGACGATCCAATCGTGATCATTATCATCCTTCCACTTCAATTGGTGTAGGTGCCACATGAACAACTTCCCTTACACCTTTGGTTGAAGTGATGGTTCAATAACCTCATTAAGTCTCCACCATCCTCCCACTCAATTCTTTGGAGACTTTTCCTCGAGAAAGGACCCATAAAAACAATCCCTATTGCTTTGGATCTGAATTAGGAGGTATAAACTTTTTGGGTGTCCTATGAAGATGTATTTTATCCGCTTTGGGTTGAGCTTATCAACCGAAACTTTTCACATAAAGCCCCAAACTTTTAAAAACTGACGGTTTCTCTAAACCATAGTTCATGGTGTCATCTCAGCGAATTCGTGGTGCCCTATCTAAAGTGAATGGGTTGTCTCTAATGCCTAACCCATGAGCGATAGTGGTAATTGATAAGGACATCCAGTGCACCATATCTAATAGGGTGCAACTATGATGTTCGGACACACCATCACACTATGGTGTTCGGTTATAATTGTGAAACAATTTGCACAATGTCTTAATTGTGTAAAACTTAACTCAGATATTCATCTCTATTATTCATAGACATTCACTCTGAAATTACTTGAACCATTCAATAATTCAGACTTGTGTTTCATAAGCAAATATACTCAACATCTACTCGAATCATCTGAAGTAAGAACATAACGATATTCCCATGCCTCGGCACTCATTGGGACATATCAAAATGTGTTACTTCCAACAAGTTGCTATCTTGTTCCATCTTCTGAAACCAAGGCTTTTGGTCATCTTGCCCATGTGGTATGATTTGCATTCTCAAGTGATTCAAAATCAAGTGAGTCCAAGCGGTCCATATGCATGGAGTTTCATCATGCGTATACACCAATAGACATGGTTGCATGTCTCAAACTTTTCAAAAGCGTGTGAGTCCAAAGATCCATCAAATGGAGCTTCTTCATCGTTTACACCAATATGACTTACATGGCGGGCCACGTAAGTGGTACTATCATTACTATCTTATACTTTTGGCATGAAAATGTTATCACTCGATCGAATTCAATAAACCATTTATTTAGGTGCAAGACCATAAGGTATTATTCAAATAAATAGAGTAACCATTATTCTCCTTAAATGAATAACGTATTGCGATAGACATAATCCAATCATGTCTATGCTCCATAAACACCAAATGATAATTTTCTGGTTTAATACTAATCTTGATGGTAGGGGCGTGCGATGTTTGATCA
The DNA here is from genome assembly GCA_021605205.1 of Aegilops longissima. Classification (NCBI taxonomy): domain Eukaryota; kingdom Viridiplantae; phylum Streptophyta; class Magnoliopsida; order Poales; family Poaceae; genus Aegilops; species Aegilops longissima. Next base: position 2,698 of record JAHIAM010011823.1, read on the forward strand.
CATCAAAATTGGAAACACTTCAACACATATTTCATCTCCTTTAGCTTTCCTTTTCCGGTTTTATTTGAGTTACTAACACTTAGCAACGAACGGTATCTAATACCAAATTGTACTAGGGTACTAGTAAAAACAATAACTTAATGTATATCAATATACTTCTTGACCTTGCCGCCTTCTTTCTACCAAGTATCTAGGGTAATTCTCTCGATGGTTGTTCCCCTTATTGGGCACTTAGTCTCGGGTTTGGGTTCAACCTTGGGTTTCTTCCTTTGGGCACAACTGTTTGCCGTTTCATGAAGTGTCCCCTTGCCCCCTTCTTGAAACTAGTGGTTTCCCAACCATCAACAATTGATGCTCCTTCTTGATTTTTACTTTGCGATGTCAAAAGCGAATACCTCAATATCATCATGTCTATCCTTGATATGTTATAGTTCATCAAGCTCTAGCAGCTTGGTGGCAATGACTTTGGGAAACATCACTATCTCATGGAAGATCAACTCCCTCGATTCAAGTGATTGTTTACTCGAACAATCAGCACAAGCTCAACGATTGAGCTTTTCTCCCTTAGTTTGTAGGCTAAGAAAATGTTGGATACCTCGGCGTGGGCCGCCTGAAATCCTAATTTCAGCCCTGAAACATCTCATATGTTCCGACATTTGCGTCTTTGTGCCTCAACTCTAAACCGTTTAACGAACTATCACGTAGTTATCAAAGCGTGTATGTCGATGTTTAAAACATCCACAAGGGCGTTTGGGGTTCACCCTGAGTGGTGCATTAAGGACATAAGCTTTCTCTTTCCTCTAATCGCTACTTTCAACTTTCAACTATATTTTCTCTAGGAACATATCTAAGCATGGAACTAAAGCGGCCGACATAATTTAAAAGGTATTTTGACTATTTGGGATAATTAAGTTCATCTTTGAACTCCCACTAGATAGACATCCCTGGTTATCTAAGTGATTACATGATCCGGTCAACTAGGCGTGTCCGATCATCACGTGAGGCGGACTAGTCATCATCGGTGAAAATCTTCATGTTTCTATCTACTATCGACTCATGCTCGACCTTCGGTCTCTGTTTCGAGGCCATTTACATGCTAGGCTGTCAAGTTAACCCTAAGTGTTTGCGTGTGTAAATCTTCTTACACCCGTTGTATGTGGTAAGAATCCACACCCGATCATCCGTGGTGCTTAGGCCGGAACTTTAAGCGTTCCGATTAGGGAGAACACTTCTTGAAATTGTTGTAAGGATCATCTTATTTACTACCGTCGTTCTAAGTAAACAAGATGCATAAACATAATAAACATCATGCAATTATATAGTAGTGACATGATATGGCCAATATCATATAGCTCCATTGATCTCCATCTTGGGGGCATATCATCATCGTCACCGGCATGACACCATGATCTCCATCATCATGATCTCCATCATCGTGTCTTCATGAAGTTGTCTCAACAACTATTACTTCTACTACTATGGCTCGGTTAGCAATAAAGTAAAGTAATTACATGGCGTTGTTTAATGACACGGGTCATACAATAAATAAAGACAACTCCTTGGCTCCTGCCGGTTGTCATACTCATCGACATGCAATCGTGAATCCTTTACAAGAACATGATCAATCTCATACATCACATATCATTCATCACATTCTTGTTGGAGAACTTTTCATTATAGAACTTGGCTTTATATTCCAACAATGGGCCTCCTCAATGCCCTAGGTCTTGTGGAAGCAAGTTGGATGCAACCCATAGTTTCTTTTTGTTGAGCTTTCATATATTTATAGCTCTAGTGCATCTTTGCATGGCAATCCCTACTCCTTGCATTAACATCAATCGATGGGCATCTCCATAGCTCATTGATTAGCCTCATTGATTGAGACTTTCTCCTTTTGTCTTCTCCCATAACCCCCATCATCATATTCTATTCCACCCATAGTGTTATGTCCATGGCTCGGCTCATATATTGCGTGAAAGTTTATAGGTTTGAGATTACTAAAGTATGAAACAATTGCTTGGCGCACGGGGTTGTGCATGATGAGAGCATTCTTGTGTGACAAAAATGGACTGACTAAACTATATGATTTTGTAAGGATGAACTCTCTTTGGCCATGTTCTTTTGAGAGGACATAATTGCTTAGTTAGTATGCTTGAAGTATTATTATTTTATGTCAATATGAACTTTTATCTTGAATCTTTGGATCTGAATATTCATTCCACAATTAAAAGAATTACATTGAAATTATGCCTGTACCATTCCACATCAAAATTCTGTTTTATCATTTACCTACTAGGGGAAGTTAAGCTTGGGGATCGTCGTCTCCACTATCTATAATTTTTATTGTTCCATGCTATTATTTATCCATCTTGGATGTTTATGGGCTTTATTAACTTTTATATTTTTTTGGGACTAACCTATTGACCCGAGCCGTCGAGTTCTTTTTCCCTTGTTTGATGTTTCAAAAAAGGAATATCAAGCAGAAAAGCGGAATGAAACCTTGGAGAAGTTATTTTTGGAAGGCTACCCGGTGAACTTGGAGGCATGTTAGGAAAAAACAAGGAGCCACGGGGGGCCCCACCCCGGCGCCCTCCACCCCTTTTCGTCTCCCCGGCCTTCCTCCTATATACCCATATCCCTAAAACCTTGGAGAACATAATAGATCGGAGTTATAGCAAACCTCTGCCCAAAAACCTCTCGGGATGTTGGCCCCCAAGGAGGGAAACCCTCACGGGCCATCTTCATCATCGGTGCTCTCCAGGCGAGGAGGGAGGGTAGGGTATGTACCAGTATATGTGTTTGATCTCTCTCTCTCTCTCGTGTTCTTGATTTGTACGATCTTGATGTTGACTTTCTATTATAGTTGGATCTTATGTTTCTTCCCCCTCTACTCTTTGTAATGGATTGAGTTTTCCCCTTGAAGTAATCTTATCGGTTGAGTCTTTAATGTTTGAGAAACTTGATGTATGTCTTCGTGCGTTCTGGTGACAATGGGATATCATTACTTGATGTATGTTTTGGTGATCAACTTGGTTCGATGAACTTATGCATAGGGGTTGGCACCCGTTTTTCTTGATTCTTAGAAACTTTGGGGCACTCTTTGTGTTGGGGGCGGCATAAATTCAAAATTTTCCTCGTGTCACCAAGATCTATCTATGGAGAAACTACAGCAGGGAAGGAGGTGCATCTACATACCCTTGTAGATCGCTAAGCGGGCGTTCAAAAGGGTTGAAGGAGGTCCGTCGTGATCAAATCCCGGAGATCCTAGTGCCAAGCGGCCACCTCCGCGTTCAACAACCCGGCCGTCTCCCATGCCTTGATCCGCAAGGAGAGGGGAGGTTGAGGAGGAGGCGGGGCTGCACCAAGGAAAGTTCTCATGTGTTGGCCCCAAACCTCAACTATATGGGGAAGGGGGCTCGCCCCCTTTGGGGTTTCCCCACCCCAGGGTGCGGCCAGCCTAGATCCCATCTGGGGGGGGGGGGGCCTCCCAAGTCAGTGGAGTCTCCCCTTGGTTTACCCTTCCCATGCATGGGCCTTGGGGGGCTGGTGCCCCTGCCCTTGGCTGGGCCCCCCACCCATGCTTGTATTGGGTGGTGGAACATTTGGACCTCGGACCCCTCAATCCTCGGAACCCGGAAACTTCTTTCGAAAAACCCCTTTTGGCCCGAACAACCTTTCCATATATAAATCTTTACCTCCGGACCATTCGGAACTCCTGTGGGTGGTCCAAGGATCCCTTTAACCAATACAAACTTCCTTTTCCAAGCGCCCAACCTTGTGTAGACCCTACGGGTTGGGAACCATCGACATGCAGGCGTTCTCCGGTCAATAACCAACAGCGGGATTAACCCATGTTGGCTCCCAATTTCGATGATCTCATCGGATGAACCCCGATGTCAAGGACTCAATCGATCCTATACAATTCCCTTTGTCATTGTATTGCGAGATTGATCGTCGGTATCCGATACCTTGTTCAATCTGTTACCCGGAAGTCTCTTTACGTTCCGTAACACATCATCCGTGATCCTCCTTGATCACGTCTGATGATGTGCCCAGGGGAGAATACCTCTCCGTCCGGGTGACAAATCCATCTCGATCGTGCCAACCCAAGACACTTTCGGAGATACCTTCCCCAAGTCACCCGATTCGTTGTGGCGTTTGGTACCCAAAGCATTCCTCGGTATCCGGTTCCAATCTCATGGTCTAAGAAAGATCTTGACATTAGAAAAGCTTTAGCATCTGAACTCGATCTTTGTGCTAGGCTTAGTATTGGGTCTTGTCCATCAATCATTCTTAATGATGTGATCCGTTATCAATGACATCCAATGTCCATGGTAGAAGCGTAACCATCTATTGATTAACAAGCTAGTCACTAGAGGCTTACTAGGGACTTGGTGTTGTCTATGTACCCACAATGTCGGTTTCCTTTCAATACAATTATAGCATGGATAATAGCGATTATCATGAACAAGGAAATATATAATAATTTTATTATTGCCTCTAGGGCATATTTAACAGTCTCCCACTTGCACTAGGTCAATAATCTAGTTCACATGCCATGTGATAAATGATAGGTCACATCCCATGTGACCAACATCCAAAGTTACTAGTGTCTTAAACTAGTTCACATCACCATGTGATTAAGCTCAATGAGTTCTAGGGTTTGATCATGTTTTGCTTGTGAGAGGGTTTAGTCAGCGTCAACATTCAGATCCGTATGTACCAAATTCTCTATGTCATATTGTAAATCTGCTTCCACGCTCCACTTGATATTGCTCCACTTCGTATCCGGTTTGCTACCGAGTCATTGGATAGGTGTTAAGCTTCATCGGCGTAACCCTTAGAACTCTTTATCACCTCCATAATAAAACATGTCCTTATTTACTCCAAGGACAATTTTGACCCTTCGGTGATCCTCCTTGATCACCTTTGTACCCTCTTGCGGATGTGTAGGCACACATCAAGTCGATTGCATACATCTTTAAGCCTATGTCTAAGGCATGGGGCGACCTCTTTCTCTTTTCCCTTGGTGAGCTTTAAGTCTTAACTTCATACCTTACATCTCGGCAAGAACTCCTTCTTTGGTGATCCATCTTGAACACCTTCAAGATCATTCAAAATATGCTCATTTGGAAGTACCATTAAGCGGTTTGATCTATCCTATAGATCTTGATGCTCAATGTTCAAGTAACAATCGGTTTTCATTGAAAACACTTTTAAATAACCCTATATGCTTTCGAAATTCTAATCATTTGATCAACAATATGTCAACAACATATACCCATCAAAATTCTATAGTGCTCCCACTCACTTCTTTGGAAATACAAGTTTCTCATAAACTTTGTATAAACCAAAATCTTTGATCATCTTATCAAAGTGCCATTCCAACTCCGAGATGCTTACTCCGGTCCTTAGAAGGATGCTGGGCTAGCATACCTTTTAGCATCCTTAGGATCGACAAAACCTTTCATTGTTACAACAACCCCTTCCGGTAAGGAAACCGTTTTGACATCCATCGCGATTTCATAAATGACTAATGCTAACATGATTCCGCGGACTTAAGCATCCTCGGATGAGAAAATCTCATCGTAGTCAACTCCTTGAACTTGTGAAAACTCTTCATACAAGTCGAGCTTCATAGATGGTGAATTACCATCCCGTCCGTCTTCTTCTTAAAGATCCATTTATCTCAATGGCTTGCGATCATTGGGCAAGTCCACCAAATCCATGCTTTGTTATATTGATCCTATTCAGATTTCATGGCTTCTAACCATTTGTCGAATTTGGGCCCACCATCGCTTCTCCATAGCTCGTGGGTTCATTGTTGCAAACATGACCTTCAAACAGGATCAGTACCACTCCGAGCTGGCCGTCCTTTCCCCTCAAAGTTGGTAGTGACTTGATCCAAACTCTGATCATTATCATACTTCCACTTCAATTGGTGTAGGTGCCACATGAACAACTTATCCCTACCCTGGTTGAAGTGATGGTTCAATAACCTCATTAAGTCTCCACCATCCTCCACTCAATTCTTTAGAGACTTTTCCTCGGAAAGGACCCGATTCAAGAAACAATCCCTATTGCTTTCGGATCTGAATTAGGAGGTATACCCAACTGTTTTGGGTGTCCTATGAAGATATTTTATCCGCTTTGGGTTCGAGCTTATCAACCAAAAACTTTTTCACAAACTGCCCCAAACTTTTAAACTACATTAGGTTTCTCTAAACCATAGTTCATACGGTGTCATTCAGCGAATTACGTGGTGCCCTATTAAAGTGAATGTGGTTGTCTCTAATGCCTAACCCATGAGCGATAGTGGTAATTGATAAGAGACATCTAGTCGCACCATATCTAATAGGGTCCTATGATGGCCCAAACACACTATGGTTTGGTGGTATTAATTGTGAAACAATTTGCACAATTCTTAATTGTGTGCCAAAACTTCTCTCAGATATTCATCTCTATGATCAATCATAGACATTCACTCTAAATTACTTGAACCATTCAATAATTCAGACTTGTGTTTCATAAGAAATATACTCAACATCTACCGAATCATCTGAAGTAAGAACATAGATATTCCTTTGTGCCTCCACCATTTGGGCACAATCAAAATGTGTTACTTCCAACAAGTTGCTATCTTGTTCCATCTTCTTTGAAACCAAGGCTTTTGGTCATCTTGCCCATGTGGTATGATTTGCATTCTCAAGTGATTCAAAATCAAGTGAGTCCAAGGTCCATTGCATGGGTTTCTCATGCGTATACACCAATAGACATGGTTAGCATGTCTCAAACTTTTAAACGGTGAAAAGACCATCAACATGGAGCTTCTTCATCGTTTACACCAAATGACTTACATGGCGGCCAAGTAAGTGGTACTATCATTACTATCTTATACTTTTGGCATGAAAATGTGTATCACTCGTCGAGATTCAATAAACCATTTATTTAGGTGCAAGACCATGAAGGTATTATTCAAATAAATAGGTAACCATTATTCTCCTTAAATGAATAACCTATTGATAGACATAATCCAATCATGTCTATGCTCCATAAACCCAAATGATAATTATTTGGTTTAATACTAATCTTGATGGTAGAGGGTGCGATGTTTGATCACATCAAAATTGGAAACACTTCCAACACATATTCGCTCCCTTTAGCTAGTCTCCGTTTATTCCGTAGCCTTTTATTTGAGTTACTAACACTTAAACCGAACGGTATCTAATACCCTGTGCTACTAGGAGTACTAGTAAAATACACATTAACTTAATGTATATCAATATACTTCTATCGACCTTGCCACCTTCTTATCTACCAAGTATCTAGGGTAATTCTGCTCGATGGTTGTTCCCTTATTGCGAAGCACTTAGTCTCGGGTTTGGGTTCAACCTTGGGTTTCTTCCTTTGGGCGACAATGTTTGCCATTTCATGAAGTGTCCCTTCTTGCCCTTGCCCTTCTTGAAACTAGTGGTTTCACCAACCATCAACAATTGATGCTCCTTCTTGATTTTTACTTTCGATGTCAAACAACGCGAATACCTCAAAATCATCATTCTATCCTTGATATGTTATAGTTCATCACGAAGCTCTAGCAGCTTGGTGGTGACTTTGGAGAAACATCACTTCTCTGGAAGATCAACTCCCACTCGATTCAAGTGATTGTTGTACTCGGAACAATCGAGCACAAGCTCAACGATTGAGCTTTTCTCCCTTAGTTTGTAGGCTAAGAAAATCGTCGGAGGTCTCATACCTCGGCGTGGGCAAACCGAAATCCCAATTTCAGCCCTCGAAACATCTCATATGTTCGCGACATTTACGTCTTTGGTGCCTCAACTCTAAACCGTTTAACTGAACTATCAAGTAGTTATCAAAAGCGTGTATGTCGATGTTACAAATCCACAAGCGGGTTTGGGGTTCACCCTGAGGGTGCATTAAGGACATAAGCTTTCTTCCTCATAATCGCTACTTTCAACTTTCAACTATATTTTCTCTAGGAACATATCTAAGCAGTGGAACTAAAGGCGAGCTTCGACATAATTTGCAAAAGGTTTTTGACTATGTTCAGGATAATTAAGTTCATCTTATGAACTCCCCTCGAATAGACATCCCTCGGTTATCTAAGTGATTACATGATCCGAGTCAACTAGGCGTGTCCGATCATCACGTGAGGCGGACTAGTCATCATCGGTGAACATCTTCATGTTGATCGTTATCTACTATCGACTCATGCTCGACCTTTCGGTCTCGTGTTCGAGGCCATTCGTACATCTAGGCTCGTCAAGTTAACCCTAAGTGTTTGGTGTGTAAATCTGTCTTACACCCGTTGTATGTGAGCGTAAGAATCCATCACACCCGATCATCACGTGGTGCTTAGAAGCGACGAACTTTTAGCGGTGCACATTTAGGGAGAAACTTCTTGAAATTGTTGGGGATCATCTTATTTTACCGTCGTTCTAAGTAAACAAGATGCATAAACATAATAAACATCACATGCAATTATATAGTAGTGACATGATATGGCCAATATCATATAGCTCCATTGATCTCCATCTTGGGGCTCCATGATCATCATCGTCACCGGCATGACACCATGATCTCCATCATCATGATCTCCATCATCGTGTCTTCATGAAGTTGTCTCAACAACTATTACTTCTACTACTATGGCCGGTTAGCAATAAAGTAAAGTAATTACAGGCGTTGTTTAATAACCGCAGGTCATACAATAAATAAAGACAACTCCTATGGCTCCTGGGTTGTCATACTCATCGACATGCAAGTCGTGAATCCTATTACAAGAACATGATCAATCTCATACATCCATATCATTCATCACATTCTTCTTGGCCATATCACATCACATAGCATACCCCAAAAACAAGTTAGGCGTCCTCTAATTGTTGTTTGCATGTTTTCGTGGCTGCTATGGGTTTCTAGCAAACGTTTCTTACCTCATAAAACCAGCGTGATATGCCAATTGCTATTTACCCTTCATAAGGACCCTTTTCATCGAATCCGTTCCGACTAAAGTGGGAGGCGGCACCCGCTAGCCACCTTATGCACCAAAGTGCATGTCGGTCAGTGGAACCTTTCTCACGTAAAATGCGTGTAAGGTCGGTCCGGGCGCTTCATCCCACAATACCGTGAAACAAGATTGGACTAGTGCGGTAAGCATATTGAACAACATCAATGCCCACAACTACTTTGTGTTCTACTCGTGCAAAGAATTCGCAATAGACCTAGCTCAATGCCCTTTGTTGGGGCAAGCAAAATTCAAAATTTTCCTCCGTGTCACCAAGATCTATCTATGGAGAAACTAGCGGGAAGGAAGTGCATCTACATACCCTTGTAGATCGCTAAGCGGAGCGTTCAAAGAACAGGGTTGAAGGATTACTCGTCGTGATCCAAATCACCGGAGATCCTAGTGCCAAGCAGACGGCACCTCCGCGTTCAAACACGTACAGCCCGGCGTCTCCCATGCCTTGATCCAGCAAGGAGAGAGGGAGGTTGAGAAGACTCCATCCCAGCAACACAGGCGTGGTGGTGGTGGAGGGTGGCAATCCCGAGGGCCGCCAACACCAAGGGAGGAGGAGGAGGAGGAGGCGGGGCTGCCCAAGGGAGAAGTTCTCATGTGTGGAGCCCCAAACCTCAACTTATAGGGGAAGGGCTG
>JAHIAM010011825.1:0-13093 GCA_021605205.1 Aegilops longissima
TCTATTATTTTATTGTTCCATGCCAATATTATTCAACTTTGATAACTTTACGGCAACTTTTTATATTATTTTGGGACTAACATATTGATCCATCGTGCGGTCCACATCTTTCAAAATTTGGTTTTGAAATATCCATATCAAGCAGTCAATCGGGATAAAAGCGGATGGAGCTTATTTTGGAAAATATGGAAAATTTTGAAGGAAAATCAACGAACCATGCAGGATCCCGGGGCACCTGGTACCCCCTTGAGCCACCGTAAGCGTTGATGCTCTTCTTTTCGCAAAAACCTAATATTGGAAAAAAATCACGTTAAGGTTTCGGGACCAATGAATTCGATCTCCATATATACGAAGCGGTGAAGCAGGCGAGCAGAATGCAGAAAAGAGATGATCCAATCTGGAGGGACTCTCACCCTCCGCCATGGGAGCCAAGGACCGAGGAAACCCTTCTCCCATCTAGGGAGGAGGTCAAGGAAGAAAAAAGAAGCGGGGGCCTCTCTCCCCCTTGCTTCCCGTGTAGGGGCCTGCAGGCGATCATCATCAGATCTACACCAACAGGCCGTCATTCCCCATCTCCATCACCTTCCCGTTCTATATTCAGTATCCACTCTCCACCGCGCCGGGAAGGAGCAGGGTACCCAGACTCCTCTGCGGCTGCGCTGGTAAAGGGTGGCCGTATGACCCATCTTCATCAACAAAAGCTCAAGACCCTCGCGAGGCCAAGCCTCATGAGGCGGATGACAAGCTTCCTCAGCCGACCTCGTCGGCCTGGCTCAGAGAAAGGGGAATATCAAAGGCGGGGTACCTCACGAGGTGCCCATGGCTAACCCATGACAAGGCGCCCGGGGCGCCAGCCCGATTCTCGCTTCCCCTTTGGTGCAAGGGAGGCAAAGCGCAGGCCAAAGTATCAAGCAAAAGGCAACCATTTGGTGCAACAAGACCAGGACCAGGAGGGCGGAATGGGTCATCGTGGAGCCCAAGCGGCGTCCCTCGAGTCTTTGGGGCGAGGACCGACTTTGGTGGGATAAGTGTACTAGATGTTCCCTTTCAAAATGGCCAATTGTTTGGCCCTTCCGCTCAATATTTGGGAAAAAGGCCCGGGCCTCGCCTATAAATAGGACTAACCACCCACAAAATGCAGGCATCGAAAGAGGCATCTTGAAAAGAGAGAACTCCCCCTAGCAGTTTCGCCCGCCAGAAACAGACCCTCATGAGGCTGTTCTTCTTCTTTCATCATCAGCCCCGGGCAATGCACCACCCACCTTTGGGTAGGGTATTACACCAATGGTGGCGAACGATATAAACCTTTGTCCTTGTGTTGCTCTTTGTGTGTTTAGATCCTTGCGGCGGGAGGTTGGTAGGTTGGAGGTGTGATCTCCCGTGAAGGTTGAACCTAGAATGCCGGAACCCAAATCCGACATTTGGGCGGGTAGGTGCGAACTTTCCCCTCCGTCGACCGCTCTCCCAACATCGCGATTGCGTATGATGAGCAAGCGCGCCCGCTCGGTCAGCGCCGGCCAGGCAGAGGCTCGACCTTGGCCCGCCTGCGGCAGTGCATGGCGAACAATTCAAAAGTGGAAGCGCAGCGCTTCTGGCACGGCGATCCGTGGCCTTCTGGCTGGCGTATGAGGGGCGTCCTGAACGAGGGCAGCGGGTCATAGCTAACTGGCCCACAGAGCCTCCAGGCGCCCAGCGCTTGGCTGCTCCACCTCGCGGCTTCCGTGGCCTCTCGGGAGGAGCGGCGACCTCTTCTCGCCCCGGCGCTCTGGCGCTGATCGTCGCGGCTCTGGGCGGCTCGCGATGCCACCTTCAGGCCACCACGTCAAGCCATTAATCCTCTAGATGGCGCTGCCTCCCGCAGCATGGGGTTCCTCCATTGGTGGCGCCCAAGGCCGATCGGCCTTCATCTCGGAATCACCCCTCCAACTCGCCTTGTCAGGCGCCCTCCCAATGCTGTACCCCACCATCGCGGTGGCCATCACGAGACTCTCATCGGCGGCGCGGCCTCGGCGTGCTCTCGGTTGAAGCCTTAGCCTCCTCACGTACCGCTGGAGTGGCTTCCAGCCCACAGCCCTTCTTGGGCATCCAGCCCAGTTCCGCCCGGCTCCCAGGGCAGATCCATCTTCGGTGACCTTGGCACCTAAGACAACTTCCGCCAGAGCTTCGACTTGACGCCGCCCCCATCGGCCTCCCATAGCGCCATCCTCGGCTACCCAGCTCTAGCTCGATTCATGGCGGTGACTCACCCATCGTACAACCTCATGAAGATGCCCGGGCAGCGGTCCTCACCGTGTCGGAGACAGGATGCGTTGCAAGTGCTCAAGCTCATCTTCAAGGCTGCGGCGGCCCCGGCCCGGCGACTTCAGTGCCCAGCCCAAGGGCTGGCCGACCAAGAAGAAGCAGCCATTCACCCAAGACAAGGCAAACCAGCGGAATCCTTGGTCGGGGCGGATCCACTAATGCAACCTTCACCATAGGCGCCAACCTCGAGCCAGTAGGAGGAGGCCTGGTCAAGTTCTCTGGCAACAAGAGGTGTTCGCATGGGAACGATCGCTGGAAGTCCCAAGAAGCTGTGTGAGCACCACCTCAACGTCCGCCCGTGAAGCAAAAAGCGAGGCGGCACCAGAAGAGGCTTTCATCGTCCAAGAGAACCAAAGCTAGGCGGCAGGGGTCTTTCGTGAGGTCCCATACCTTGATTGGTTGCCTAACCCGTTGTCGTGCCAAAGAAAGGGGGAAAAGAATGCATGTGTCGACTTCACCAACCTCAACAAAGCCTGCCTGAGGATCCATTCCCGCTCCCTGTATCAATCAAATCGTCCCTCACACCCTTGAGTCGACTGTTATGTTTCTGGATGCCTTCTGCTATGACCAGATCAAGATGGCGGTAAAGCGTGGAAAACGGCTTTCCGACCCCATGTGGATTGTCTTGCTACACATGCATGTCGTTCGGGCTGCAAGCCAGGGCGACCTTTCGGGTGATGCACATCGCCTTGGGCGGCAGCTCGGGAGGAATGTTGAAGCTTCGTCGATGACATTGTGGTGAAGTCTCGGGAGCAGAACCCGATACAAGACTTGGAGGAAACCTTGAGAGCCTCACGCGGTGGACCTGCGGCTCAACCGAGAAGTGTGTGTTAAGTCCCTCGGGCAAGCTCCAGGGCTTCCTCGTGTCCCCCGGTCGAAGCAACCGAAAAGGTCAAAGCATCGAGGACATGAGCCCCGAGACCCTCGGAGAGATCGGAAGCTCCTTGGGCGTGACCGCACTAGGATGCTTCATCTCCAAGTTGAAGGCGCTACCCTTCTTCAAGTTGATGAAGAAAAGGGCCCCTTTGAATGGGTGAAGAGGCCGACAAAGTTCCAAGATCTCAAAGGTACTTAACTAGCCCTCCGTGCTTGGCTCCAGCCCTCAAGAGCCCCGTGCTCTACCTTGCAGCCCTCCCTACTCTGCGGCTGTCTGGTGGCTGTTAGGGAGCGTTGGACCAAAGCCAGCAGTGCAGGTCAAGGCCAAGCAGGATCAAGGGGCCTCATAGAGGCCACTACCACAACCGAGAAGGATCGGCCGCCAGGAAGCGCCTTTCGAAGAAGAGGCCCCTCCTTGGCGACCAGCACTGGGGCTCCCTGTCTCGAGGCGCCACAACCTCCGGAGGGCCTAGCAACCGGCCTCCCAACCTCGTCGAACACCATTGTCTTCGTCGGCCAATGTTGCGGGCGTGAGGCGATACCCATGCCCCGAAACTGCTCCTTGCGCTATTGGTGGCCTCACGCAAGCTGCGGCACTGTTTTCAGGGCCATCCCATCAAGGTTGTCTCAGCGTACCCCTTGGAAAGGGTGCTCAGGAGCCCCAACTCAGCTGGAGGAGTCGTTGAGTGGATCATCGAGCTGCAAGAGTTTCAGCTAAATTCAGCACCACCGAGTCATCAAGGGGCGGCTAGGACTTCATGGAGGAATGGGCGGGCCCGGGCCTCAAGGCTGATGAGCATCGATCCCTCTCCCCGGAAGCGAGGCACCGGATGGTTGGGTCATGTACTTGACAGGCGTTCTCCGGACCTGACGCGGGCTGGCCGGTGCTTATATGTCCCCTCAAGACAAGCTCTACTCGCCATGCAACTCTGTTTCTAGCATGGAAAAAGGTCTCCAACAACATAGCGAATATGAAGGCGATAGCAGGCTGAAAGCCTGATCTCCACGGGGTGAAGCGCCTACCATTAAGGGTGATTCACAACTCCTCATCAACTTCTCCAACAAAGTATCTGAGCCGAGGATGAGCAATGGAACCCTACCTCGCGGAGGTCCAGGATGGAGAAGCAGTTGTGGGGGCTGGGTTGCAGCATGTGCCTCAGGCGGCAATCAAGAGGCTGATGACGCCCTAAGCGGGCATCGAGCGGCTACCTCGGGAACTGGCGTCTTTGAAGACGGCTCTTCAAGCCCTCGGCGATGCCATCGCTTCAAGCAGTGCAGCCTCGGGAAGGCTCCCCGCCACCGCCTCGGGAGCCCGTCGTGGCCGGCCTAAGGCCGTCTGCTCTGGCCTTGAGACTCGGGAGGGATCTTTGGATCATAGAGCTCGGGAGTTACACGCAAGGACCTTGCCGGAAAAGGAGGAGGAAGCGGGCGTGTGGCGGACAAGCCCGCTCGCATCGATGGTGGAAGCTCTACCGGAAGCGACGAATGATGTGTCCTGCGTTGAATTTCCGGGAGCAAGGGAAGGGCTGATGGCGGACATACGTGGAGGCCCTGGGCATCATTCGTCATCACGAACCCTCGTTGGCAAGGTGTTACGCAGCGGGTTCTATTGGCCCTGCCTCAATGATCCGTGGAACGGTGAAGGCTTGCGAGGCCTGCAATTCCATGCCAAGCAGATCCATCGGGGGGAGAGCTGCAAACTATACCCCTCTCGTGGCCATTCGCGTCGGGGCTGGATATCCAGGCCCGTTCCCTTGGGCGCCGGGAGGCTATCGCTACCTCTGTCGCCGTGGACAAGTTCACCAAGTGGGCTGAAGTGGAAGCGTCGCACCATCCCGGTTCTACGGTCAAGTTCATCAAGGGCATCGTGAGCGGTTGGGTGCCGAACTGCATCATCACCGACAATGGTTCGCATTCACGATAACCTCTTCAAAACATATTGTGCTAACCTTAGGAACGGTATGCTCAGCCGGTTGCACCAGCGAACAGCGGTCAGGCGAGCGGCCAATACGGAGGTCTGAGGGGCCTCAAAACCAGGACCTTCAAGAAGAAGTGGAAGCCTCTGGCGGGCTGGTCGATGAACTTATCTGTTGTGGTCCATCCATGACATGACCAAGCCATTGGCGAGACCCCGTTCTTCCTGGTTTATGGGCTGAAGCGGTCCTCCCTCATGGGTCGCGTCGCTCCACAGATCTGGCGTTCGGCGGCCGGGGCGCCATGGGGGGCGAACCTCGTCTTTGGGGAGGAGCATCATCGAGAAGTCGCCCCGAGCAGCAAGGTACCAGCAAGCACTCTGGCGATACCTTGCGCAACATTCGCAGGACCCTTGGTGGGGACCTCGTGCTCGGCGGGTTCTCTCCGGGAGGGACTCAAGCTCTCTCCCATGTGGGAGGGCCCGTTCAAGGTTTTCATGTTTCGGGCCGGCTCGCCGCGGAGACCCGGGAGAGTGCATGTCCGAGCCGTGGAACATCCGGCATCTCAAGGTTTTACCCCTAAAAGGCCAGGCACTGAAGAACGAATGCCGTGAAGTTTCGCATTTTGGAAAAGGCCATGTGCGTGAAGAAGAGCGACCGTAAGTTTGGCGTTTTGGAAAAGGCCCATGCTGTTAAGAAAAGCGCTGTGAAGTTGTTGCGTTTTGGAAAAGGCCCTTTGCTGTGAAGAAAGCGAGCGCTGGGAAGTTGTCGCGTTTTGGAAAAGGCCCTGCTGTGAAGAAAGCGAATGCACATGAAGTTGTCGGTTTGGAAAAGGCCGGTGCATTTGAAGAAAGGAATGCCGAAGTGCTGCCATTGGGGAAAGGCCGGTGCCGTGAAGAAGGAAAATGCGTGAAGCTCGCCGGTGACACTCTCACGTAATAATGAGTGGGCTTGTACACTCCCGGAGTCTCGAGTGCCGCCCTCGGGCCTCGGGGCTCCATACCTGATGGCGCACTTAGCTTCGTATTGGTGAGAAGATGTCGAAGTCTAGACTAGGTGCGGACGGCCTTCTTTCATTGCTTGCAGTTGGCTTATTCATTCCCATTTGAAGTTTTATTGAAGTTGTTGCCGTCTTTGGCTTGTGACTCTCCCTTTTTGCCCCCCTGTCTTGGTTTCTTTTCGAGTCTCGGAGGGCAGCAGGCACCCTCATGATTTTCTCCCCTATCGTTTGTTTTCTGCCCTATCGTTTGAGGCTTCCCAAGTCGGGCCCCTTCGGAGCACCCCTCATCCGTGCCACACGGGCACCGTGGATAAACACAGGACCTGGGTGGTCGCCTCCTGGCCCAGGGGAGGCTACCTCTCTGACTAATCTTTGCAGGGCATGAAGCGTTAAGCAGGCCTCGGCCTCGGGAGGTGAAACCGACAGTGCGCCCCAAAGTGAGTAATTTCTCGCAGCGTGTGGCACAAAGCCTAATGAGATAGCGAAAGCAATCGATAGTTAGCAACAGTCCAAGCACGCCCCCACCTCGTCTCTTTGCGTGGGAAAGGAAAAGAACAAAACAGGCGGCTAAGCGCGCCAACTTCGCGGCAAAGGCTCGAACTGCCTCGGGCTCGGCGGACTCCCTCGCGCTACACTAAGGCGCGGTGGGCGAACCGCTACCTCCCTCCGGGAGGCGGCAGGCTGATCGCGCCGCCCGGGAGGATCCGCTGTCCAAGAGTCGCGGCTCGATGAGCCCAGCGCCCGCCGACCGCCTGTCATCTTCATCCTGATCGTCGCGGGGCTAGGCCGCGGCGGTCGATTCCTCGAGCAGCACCCAGCCGGCGACCGTCTTCCCGAACATCCTCACATAGAGGTGGCATCGCCGTCGAACTTGAAGTCAGGGTGCACCGCCGGCTTAGACCATGCTTGTGGCAAGCGTTTCCCAGCCCGGTGGGCCACGCTCGCGGAGGAGACCTCCAATGAAGCCAGGAGGCCGGCTGCAGCAACCGTCCACCGCAGCCGGAGACGCCCGTGGCGCCGCGAAGGTCACCTAAAAGGAAGCGGGGAAGCTGGAGCCAGTGCTGGTGGCTCCACCACCCACGACAAACTCGGTAGCACCTCTACCGAGTGGAGCCGCCTAGGAGGTCGCGCGGTATGCGCCCCTTCACGGCCCGGCGCCGTCACCTGGAGATCGCCTCCATGACCGTGGGAAGCCTCACGGGCCACGGGGTGCTTGCGAGGGCGGCCTCAACCGCGCTTGACCGGTGGAGACTCAGGCTCTACAGCGGGCCTTCCCTTCTCCAGGCGAGAACCTCTTGGCGAGCCATGGAGAAGAGAGAAGCAGAAGAGATGGACTGGAAGGACGCGCGCGTTCCGTCTATGCGGAGAAGGCCAACCGTCGACCTCCACGATCCGGGTAATCATGACCCGCTTTGCATGCAGGGACTTGTCAATTCGATGTAGTTGCCGGCGTCGTTGGGAAGTGGGGCGCCCATGTCAATCAACAACCTTGGCGCCAAAGGCTGGTTGTAAGGCCTGGCGCTTTGCACTGCCCTTGCTTCTCGCTAAGCCATGTCCGGCGCGCCTTGGGCTCGGGGAGCTCTTGTCGGCGTTCAGGGCAGGGGACCCGAACTTGCCTGCGGCCTGTGGCGTGGCTAAAGGGTGGCCATGCGCCCATCTTCATCAACACAAGCTCAAGACCCTCAGGACGACAAGCTTCCTCGGCCACGACCTCGTCGAGTGGCTCGGAGGCGGAGAGATCAAGCGGGGTACCTCAGAGGTGCCCATGATGCAACCATGACGACCGAGGGCGCCCGGGCGCCCACTGGTGTCCTCGTTCCCCTTTGGTGCAAGGGAGGCAAGCGAGGACAAGAGTATCAAGCAAAGGCAACCATTTTAGTGCAACAAGAGCAAGACCGAGAACGGCGGGAAGGAGGTCATCGTGGAGCCCAAGCCGGCGTCACCGTCGAGTCTTTGGCGGCGAGGACCGACTTTGTCGAGATTAGTGTACTAGATGTTCACCTTCAAAATGGCCATTGTTGGCGCCTTCCCTCAATATTTGGGAAGAGGCCAGGCCTCTGCCTATAAATAGGACTAGCCACCCACGGTAGAGGCATCGAGAGAAGAGAGAGAGAGAGAGAGCACTTAACTCCCCTAGCAGTTAATGCCCGGCCAAACAGACCCTCATGAGGCTGTTCTTCCTTGTATTATTCATCATCACCGAAGGCAATCCACCACACCACACCTTTGGGTAAGGTATTAACATAGCAGTGGCCAACCAGTATAAACCATGTGTCCCTTGTGTTGTTCTTTTTTGTAGTTTAGATCCTTGCGGCGACGGTGTAGGTAGGTTGGAGGTGTGATCAATGCGAACCCGGTGCCGAGGTGGTCACGGGAGTGCGCCGCCCCACAGGCGCGCCCTACCCTCGTGAGCCTCTTGTAACTTTCGGTTGATGCTCTTCTTTTGCCGAAAGCTAATATTTGGAAAAAAAAATCACGAAGGTTTAGGAATGAGTTACGGATCTCCATATAACAAGCGTAAAGCAGGCGAAGGCAGAACCAAGCAGATGATAGATCCAATCTCGGAGGTCTCCCTCCTCCCGCCATGGAAGCCAAGGACCGGAGAAACCCTTCTACCATCTAGGGAGGAGGTCAAGGAAGAAGAAGAAGCAAGGGCCTCTCCCCCTTGCTTGGTGTGCCGGGCTCGGGGCCATCATCATCACTGATCTACACCAACACGGTCATCTTCACCAACATCTCCATCACCTTCCCCTTCTATATTCAGCGGTCCACTCTCCAAACCCGTTGTACCCTCTACTTGAACATGGTGCTTTATGCTTCATTTATTATCCAATGATGTGTTGCCATCCTATGATGTCTTAGTAGATTTTAGTTGTCCTACCATGATTGATGAATTGCTATGATTGGTTTGAGTTGCATGTTTTAATATTGGTGCTGTCCTATTGTGCCCTCCGTGTCGCATAAGCTGAGGATTCCGCTGTAGGGCTTGCAATATGTTTATGATTTGCTTATGGTGGGTGGCGTGAGTGGAAGCTGAGACCGAGTAAGTAGGTTATTTCGTATGGATAAAGGGGACTTGATACTTTAATGCTATGGTTGGGTTTTACCTTAATGAATCTTTAGTATTTGCGGATGCTTGCTAGAGTTCCAATCATATGTGCATATGGTCCAAGTAGAGAAAGTATGTTAGGTTATGCCTCTCCCTCAAATAGAATTGCAATAGTGATTACCGGTCTAGTAACATAGTCAATTACCTAGGGACAATTCCACAACTCCTACCACCACTTCTCCACACTCGCCATATTTACTTTAGTTGTGTTTTTATCTTAGCAGCCCCTAGTTTTATTTTCGCTCTCTTTATTTTTTTGCAAGCCTATCCAAAAACACCTACAAAGTACTTCTAGTTTCATACTTGTTCTAGGTAAAGCGAACGTCAAGCGTGCGTAGAGTTGTATTGGTGGTCGATAGAACTTTAGGGAATATTTGTTCTACCTTTAGCTCCTCATTGGGTTCAACACTCTTACTTATCGAAAACTGTTGCGATCCCCTATACTTGTGGGTTATCAAGGCAGCAGCCCTGCCCGCACCCTCCGTACCTGCGAGCTTCAACTTCAAGTCGTACCTTCCCTCCATGTCGGATGAACCTCGGCCACCTGGCAATCCACCTCCTCCGGACCCGGCCTCATGAACCCGGCGACATCTTCTTGGGTAACTTTACACTCCCTCGTCTCCAATTGCTGGCTCGAGGCTCGCTCCACGGCCTCGGCGCCACGCCTCCTCCTTCGGACCTCTTCCTCCTCGGCAGCCCCTCCCGGGCCTAAGGGGCTCTGGCTCCTCCACCTCTGCTCTGGGGCCTCGAGTGGAGCTCACCGCATGCTTCTCTGCGGCCTCACGATGGTGGTTGGCGTGAGCCTCCTCCAAGGCTCGAGACAAGCCTCGCTGAGAACCGACGCCTCAGCCTGCGCATTCAAGATCCGCTGAGCGGCAGGGATGCCACCCTCGCGCGCCATTCCTCCTGGAGGACCTTAGCCTCAAGGCCGAGTGACCCGAGTTCTTGACCAAGCCCGCTCATCACTCCATCGCCTCTCGAAAAGCTGTGCAATGGCGCTCCGCCCCGCTCAAACTGAATGCATGGCCGCCTCATCCATAGCCGGGGCTGTGGGCGGTATCAAGCGCACCACCCTCGGCATGGGGCTGGGTGGTTGGCGCTGCTGGCGTCAACTAGTCCTCGCGAGACCCAAGCCAATTGGTGCTCGCTGTGAAGAAGAACAAGGTCAAGCCAACCAGCTCCGCTCGTGACCAAAGGAGGGTCTTGACGCGGCCAACTCACGCCCGGGTGGGGAGGCGACAAAGCTCTTGGTCGGCAGCCCGAAGGCAAGAAATTGCTTATGACCAACCTCCGGGGAACAAGCGGACTGGGCGCTCGGGGCCCGGGAGTCGAGGAAGGAGGGCCGTTTCTTAGGCGCGCCGCCTCAATGGAAGGATACGAAGAACTAATGTGGGATATGGAAACATCACACAAGGAGCAATAGAGAATGGTACCCCACGTCCCGGGCGATGTCCCTCGCTATGCCAAAGATTTCTGCAGCGGGATCCTTTCCTCTTGTGGAGCTCCTCGAAGTCCATGCAAAGCCGCCGAAGTGTTGGGCGTGGCCGGTGCTAGGCGGGGCGAAGAAGGCTTGGAGGGACAACCAGGGTGCCTCGCTGCGTGAATGTCAGGCGCCGTCCCTCGACCTCCGAGGCTTGGGGCTTTGAACTCGGGAGAGCGTGAGCGTCGCCTCGGCAACCCGATGCCCGGGAGGATCGCGACCTCCGAGGATGGGCCCTAGGGTCCAACGTGACATGTGCTTCAGCAGCAGGCCAGTCTCCGCCGGAGCTCGCCCTCCTGCACCCTCCTCGGGCAAGCTCGGCACGGTGGCGAGGAAGGGGACCACGTCGATGGGGTTCCCGCGGGACCCCACCAGGCCGGTTGGGCGCAGCCCCCACTCATCAAAGGAAGGCATGCTCGCGGCAAATGCGGCCTTGTTCTCGCAGCGGTATAGAAGGCAGCTATTCCTGGGCATGTCATGCGCAAAGGGACACCCGATGGGACCGTAAGCACCGTTTGCAGCGTCAGCAGAGAAGCCCTTCTCCTGAAACCTCATATGGTCTCGGCTGCTAAGCAAGTCCCACATCGGCGGGAATAGGCGCGGCGGAAGCGGCTCGGACAGCGAACTCCTTCACCACCATAGAGCGCAATCACGCCGCGGTCCTTCAACCTCCTCACCTAGCCCAAACAGAAGCAAGCGGGGCTCATGTGCATCTGAGGGCTGAGCAGCCGCGTCAACAAACACACCATCATGTCTGGAACTCACTCGTGGATGAAGGAAGCTCGAAGTCAATCCCCGCGCCCGCTGTCATAGCCACGGCCTTTAAGCTCACGCACCCCAAGCTCCGCCGGGGACCAGTCAGATGCAATGAGAGGAAATGGCGGAGGAGAGCCACAGAAGGAGCGATACCCACCATGGCCTCGCACAAGAAGGTGAAGACGGCAAGAAGGGTCACAGATTGAGGGTCGAGATGAAGCATGTGGATCTGATAATGCACGAGCACCGCATTGAAGAAGGCTGAGAAGGGAGGAATCAGGCTAGCGTAGAGGGCATCTATGAAGATCGGGATCTCAGTGGCTGCCCATGCTATGCGAGTGCGAGAAGCGGGCCAAGCCACGTCTCCCCACTCGTTGAAACTGGAAGGCAAGCATGGGCGCACCTTATCCATGGCCGTCGTTGAGAACCGAGCCGACGGCGTAGGCTCAAAAGGCGGAGGCGCACTGGCGAAGCAGAGGTTTCTTCCCTTTTCAGCTGTTTAGCGCCATGGCGATGAAACAGCGGGCGCAAGTCAGATTGAAGGAAGCGAGTCTCGAGAAGCAAGGAGGCGGGGAGCCATAGCGTGGCGAAGGAAGAATAAGCGTGTGAGATGCGGGGCCACATAGCGGGTGGATTCAAAGGCATCGTGGGGAAGCGGAGATGCCCACGTCAAATAAACCGCCACGCGCATCGATCAAGGCCGCGAGCTTTGGGGCCAGGCGCTCCTTATGACCCTTAAGCGCCGCGAAGCCAAGACCGAAGCGCACCTGGGCCGGGGCTACCGTCGGTGTTCTAGGAGCGAGGGTCCCTAGACTTGCTCGCCTGGCCTGGCGTGCTAAAGTTAGCGAGCCGTCCGACCCATCTTCATCAACCGGCATCCAAAACCCTCGCGAGGCGGGCGACACAAGACCTCCTTAGGAGTGGCCTAGCCAGGCAGGCTCACAAGGAGCGGAGATATAGAGGCGGGGCAAACCTCACGAGGCTCTCGTGACGTGAGCCATGACGATTGGCACCAGGCGGGCGCCAGGACGCGTAGCGCCCTTGTTTCCTCTTTGGTGCTAAGGATGCCAGCGCAGGCATGGATTACTGAGGCATAAGACAAAGGTTGCCATATCAGTGAAACGAGACCAAGACCAGAAGGACGGCAGGACGGAGGTCATCGTGGAGCCCAAGACGGCGTCACCACCAGAGCCTTTCACTGTAGAAGACCACTTTTGTCAGGATAGCTTGTACTAGCTGTCCCCCTTCAAATTTGCTTGCCGCTGTTGGCTCCCTTCCCGCTCAATATTTGGGGAGAGGAGCAGGGCCTATATAAGTAGAACTAGCCACCACAGTAGAAAGGAATCTCGGCCTGATCTGGATCGAGAGTCTACCCTAGACACAAGAACACCTCAACCTCAGGAGGCTGTTCTTCCCCTTGTACCGTTCATCATCAGCCCAAGAGGCAATCCGCCACCACACCTTTGGAGTAGGGTATTACACCACACGGTGGCCGAACAGTATAAATCTCGTGTCTTTACTGTGTTGCGAGTTCATCGAGTTCGTCATGCAGATCTTAGCGAGCTAGGCGGATCGGTAGGAGGAAATACTTCACGCACCCTAGAGTTGAACCTTAAGGGTTTTGGAACCCCACATCGCACCTTTGATGAGTGGTGGCT
>JAHIAM010011826.1:0-18260 GCA_021605205.1 Aegilops longissima
TGGAAATGTTATATAGCGTCATCATGACGGATCGACATCGCGGTGGTGCTGGCATTGAGGAGGAGAGTGTACCATGGCCGCACACCTTGACCCTCCACTTCTTTGGCGTCGCGGTGGTTCGATGGAGCGCAAGCACTGAGGGCCCAGCTGGCGTGGTTACGTCTTTGTTGGCGACATCGGCGAGGCTCCGGATGGTGGCTCTCCACTCGTCGAGCTTCTCACTTGGCAGGAGAGGAAGTCGAGAGCAGCCTGCATAGCAAAGCTTGTGCGGTGTGGTGGTGGCGAAAGCTGCGTGGAGTGTGGCGCGCATTGATAGCCCACAAGTATAGGGGATGCATAACAGTTTTTGAGGTAGAGCATTCAACCCAAATTTATTGATTCGACACAAGGGAGCCAAGAATATTCTAAAGTATTAGCAGTTGAGTTGTCAATTCAACCACACAGGATAACAGTATCTACAACAAAGTATTTAGTAGCAAAGTAATATGGAAGTAATAGTAGCAGTAGCAAGGTAATATTTTTGGGTTTTGTAGTGATTATATGATATATGGAAAAGTAAATAAGCGAAGAACAATATGTGAAAAGCTCGTAGGCATTGGATCGGTGATGGAGAATTATGCGGATGTGGTTCATCATGTATGATCATAACATAGGGTGACAGAACTAGCTCCAATTCATCAATGTAATGTAGGCATGAATTCGAATATAGTCATACATGTTTATGGAAAAGAACTTGCATGACATCTTTGTCCTACCCTCCCGTGGTAGCGAGGTCCTACTGAAACTTCGGGGATATTAAGGCCTCCTTTTAATAGAGTCTGGGACCAAAGCATTAACACATAGTGAATACATGAACTCCTCAAACTACGGTCATCACCGAGGGCGGTCCGATTATGGTCGCCGGTTGCGGATCATAACACATAGTAGGTGACTATAGACTTGCAAGATAGGATCAAGAACTCACATATATTCATGAAAACATAATAGGTTCCACTACAAAAAAAAGACATCCGTGACATTTTGGGCGAATGAAATTTTTTTGTCATACATATAACACTTCTATGGCGATAATTGTGGCGAGAACCGGTATCATCATAGATGTGGTGGGCTCCTACTTCTATGACAAAAATCATGACGGAAAATGGGCTTTTCATCACAGGGCGGGCGGGCGCTTGGCTGCATGACATTCTTTGGGCCGTCCATGTGGAAAAAACCATGGTAGAAGCGAGGGTAGGAAAATTCTGGGGAGTTGCGATTACGGTGGGAGGTCGGGGGCAGCGATCGCGTTCTCTCGTACGTCTGGCGTGTGTGTGCGGCGTTGGCTCGCATGAACCGAGTGAGGCATTGGGCTCTAAGCTGAACCCGGCGATTGCCTTTGCGAGCTACGCGTTCTTGAACCCAGCGATCGATCGATGGCTGTTAGCTTGAAGCCGATGGGCGATTCGCCGCTCTGCTGCTAAGCTGAAGCCCGATCGATTGGATGAACAATGGCGTTGCGGGGGTTTGATGAGCGATGGCGGTGGCATTGCCTCTGGATGAACAGGACCCGTGGTGTGGAGGCTGGATGAGCGATGAAGCGGTGGAGGGTGGCCGTGGAGGGTGGTTGAGCAGGACCCCATGGTGTGGAGGCTGGATGAGCATGAAGCGGTGGAGGGTGCCCGTGGAGGGTGCCGTGGAGGATGGTTGAGCAGTAGCTAGTGGAGTAGCGCGCGGTGGAGGCTGGATGAGCGAGGGCCCGTGGAGGTGGAGGAGGTCGGCGGTGGAGATGAGCGGTATCTCGTGGAGTCCGTTTTGCGATGCGCCATACCCTCCGATGAATAGGACCCCGTTTGACCGTAGCGTTCCAACACAAGTCCGTTTAAATCCGTTTTGCGATGCATACACCTCCCAATCAACGGGACCCCGTTTAAAGCCGTAGGAGGTCCGTTTCCTCCGTTCTTCTGATGCATACACCTCGATCAACAGGACCCCGTTTGACCGTAGGAGGTCCGTTTCCTCCGTTCTTGATGCCACACCCTCCCGATCAACGGGACCCGTTAGAACATAGGAGGTCCGTTTCCTCCGTTCTGTGATGCCAAGCCTTGTTTCCATCGTCGCATGTTCCGTCCAAGCCCTCCCAGATGAACACGACCCGCATTCCATTCTTGAAGGAAATATGCCCTAGAGGCAATAATAATGTTATTATTTATTTCCTTATATCATGATAAATGTTTATTATTCATGCTAGAATTGTATTAACGGAAACATAATACATGTGTGAATACATAAACCTACAGTGTCACTAGTATGCCTCTACTTGACTAGCTCGTTAATCAAAGATGGTTATGTTTCCTAACCATGAACAAGGAGTTGTTATTTGATTAACGGGATCACATCATTAGTTGAATGATCTGATTGACATGACCCATTCCATTAGCATAGCTTTTGATCGTATAGTTTGTTGCTAGTGCTTTTCTTCATGACTTATACATGTTCCTATGACTATGAGATTATGCAACTCCCGTTTGCCGAGGAACACTTTGGGTGCTACCAAGCGTCTGGCGTAACTGGGTGATTATAAAGGTACATTACAGGTGTCTCGAAGGTACATGTTGGGTTGGCATATTTGAGATTAGGATTTGTCACTCCGATTGTGGGAGAGGTATCTCTGGGCCCTCTCGGTAATGCACATCACATAAGCCTTGCAAGCATTGCAACTAAATGTGTTAGTTGTGAGATGATGTATTACGGGGCGAGAAAAGAGACTTGCGATGTGAGATTGAACTAGGTATTGGATACCGGCGATCGAATCTCGGGCAAATGTATACCGATGACAAAGGGAACAACGTATGTTGTTATGCGGTTTGACCGATAAAGATCTTCGTAGAATATGTAGGAACCAATATGGGCATCCAGGTCCGCTATTGGTTATTGACCGAGAATAGTGTCTCGGTCATGTCTACATAGTTCTCGAACCCGTAAGTCCATTGCAACAAGGTTTCGATGGCGGTTATATTATGAGTTTATGAGTTTTGATGTACGAAGGAGTTGAGTCCCGGATGAGATCGGGGACATGGCGAGAGTCTCGAAATGGTCGAGGCGTAAAGATCGATATATTGGACGACTATATTTGGAGTTGGAAGGTTCGAATGATTGGGTATTTTGAGATGCAGGGAGTTACGGGATTACAGAGAGTAATGGGCCTTGATGGGCTTTAGTGGGAAGAGAAAAAAAAAGGCTGCTGCCCCCCTCCCCTCTAGTCCGGGTGGACTAGGGAAAGGGGCGGCCACCTCTCCTTCTCCTCCACTTCCTTCTCCTTCCTCCCCTCTTGGTGGACTCCTACTAGGACTTGGAGTCCTAGTAGGACTCCACACCCTAGCGCACCTATTGCCTTGGCGGCCTCCTCCTCCTCCATCCTTTATATCACAGGGGCAGGGGCACCCATGACACACAAGTTGATCATTGGATCGTTCCTTAGCCGTGTGCGGTGCCCCTTCCACCAAATTACACCTCGGTCATACCGTTGCGGAGCTTAAGCGAAGCCCTGCGTCGGTGGAACATCATCATCGTCTGCTTAAGTGAAGCCGTCGTCTTGTGAAACTCTCCCTCAACACTTTCGGCTGGATCGGAGTTCGAGGGGCGTCATCGAGCTGAGCGTGTGCAGAACTTCGGAGGTGCCGTCGTTCGGTGCTTGGATCGGTTGGATCGGGAAGAAATCGACTACATCAACAGCGTTGTTATAGCGCTTCCGCTTTCGGTCTCGAGTGCGTGGGCGGACACTCTCATCTCGTTGCTATGCCATCACCATGGTCTTGCGTGATCGTAGGAAAATTTTGAAATTACTCGTTCCCCAACGGTGGCATCGAGCCTGGTTTTATCGTTGATGTCATATGCGAGTAGAACACAAGTGAGTTGTGGGCGATACAAGTCATACTACCTACCAGCATGTCATACTTTGGTTCAGCGGTATTGTGAGATGAAGCGGCCGGACCGACATTACAGCGTGCGCTTCTGGCGAGACTGGTTTCACCGCTGTGAGCACTCGTTGCTTAAAGGTGACGGCGGGTGTCTGTCTCTCTCACTTTAGTTGAACCGAGTGTGGCTCGCCGGTCCTTGAGAAGGTTAAAGCGGAGTCTATTTGTGAAATATCGTTGTGGTTTTGATGCGTAGGTAAAGCGGTTCTTGCTCAGCCCGTAGCAGCCACGTAAAACTTGCAACAACAAAGTAGAGGGCGTCTAACTTGTTTTGCAGGGCATGTTGTGATGTGATATGGTCAAGGCGTGATGCTATATTTTATTGTATGAGATGATCATGTTTTGTAACGAGTTATCGACAGCTGGCGAGAACCATATGGTTGTCGCTTTATTGTATGAAATGCAAGCGCCATGTAATTGCTTTACTTTATCACTAAGAGTAGCGATAGTCGTAGAAGCAATAGTTGGCGAGGCGACAACGATGCTACGATGGAGATCAAGGTGTCGCGCCGGTGGCGATGGTGATCATGGCGGTGCTTGGAGATGGAATCACAAGCACAAGATGATGATGGCCATATCATATCACTTATATTGATTGCATGTGATGTTAATCCTTTATGCATCTTATCTTGCTTTGATTGGCGGTAGCATTATAAGATGATCCTTACTAAATTATCAAGAAGTGTTCTCCACAGTATGCACCGTTGCGAAAGTTCTTCGTCTTTGAGACACCACGTGATGATCGGGTGTGATAGGCTCTCGTTCAAATACAGCGGGTGCAAAACAGTTGCACCGCGAGAATACTCAGGTTATACTTGACGAGCTATGCATATAAGATATGACCTCGGAACACGGAGACCGAAAGGTCGGCGTGAATCATATAGTAGATATGATCAACATATTGATGTTCACCATTGAAACTACTCCATCTGCGTGATGATCGGTCATGGTGTAGTTGATATGGATCACGTAATCACTTAGAGAATTGGAGGATATTTTTCTAAGTGGGAGTTCTTAAGTAATATGATTAATTGAACTTTAATTTATCATGAACTTAGTCTGGTAGTATTTTGCAAATTATGTTGTAGATCAATAGCTCGCGTTGTTGCTTCCCTATGTTTTATATGTGTTCCTAGAAAATTGTATTGAAAGATGTTAGTAGCAATGATGCGGATTGGATCCGTGATCTGAGGTTTATCCTCATTGCTGCTTGTGAAGAATTATGTCCTTAATGCACGCTAGGTGACAGACCTATTGCAGGAGCGAGATCTGAGAGCGTTATGAGCGTTTGGCTAGCTCAATATGATGACTACTTGATAGTTTAGTGCACCATGTAGCGGCTTAGAATCGGGACTTCAAAGGCGTTTTGAGCGTCATGGACCATATGAGATGTTCGAGGAATTGAAGTTAATATTTCAAGCAAATACCGAGTTGAGAGATATGAAGTCTCCAACAAGTTCTATAGCTAAAAGATGGAGAGAATCGCTCAACTAGTGAGCATGTGCTCAGATTATGCGAGTACTTCAATCGCTTGAATCAAGTGGGAGTTAATCTTCCGGATAAGATAGTGATTGACAGAATTCTCTAGTCACCATCACTAAGTTAGTAGAACTTCGTGATGAACTATAATATGCAAGGGATGGCGAAAACAATTCCCAAGCTCTTGGCGATGCTAAAATCGTGAAGGTAGAAATCAAGAAAAACATCAAGTGTTGATGGTTGACAAGACCACTAGTCTCAAGAAAAATGGCAAAGGAAGAAGGGAACTTCAAAAAAGCGGCAAGCAAGTTGCTGCTCGGTGAAGAAGCCCAAGTCTAGACCTAAGCACGAGACTAAGTGCTTTTGCTGCAATGGAACTGGTCCTTTGGGCGGAACTACCCCAAGTATTTGGTGGATAAGAAGGATGGCAAAGTGAACAAAGGTATATTTGATATACAGATTATTGATGTGTATTTTACTAGTGTTTATAGTAACCCCTCGGTATTTGATACTGGTTAGGTTGCTAAGATTAGTAACTTCGAAGCAGGAGTTTGAGAATAAGCAGAAACTAGTTGAAGGGAAGTGGCGATGAGTGTTGGAAGTAGTTCCAAGATTGATATGATCATCATCTCACCTCCCTATACTTTCGGGATTAGTGTGGAACCTAAATAAGTGTTATTTGGTGTTGAGCATAAATATGATTTGATCATGTTTATTGCAATCTGGTTATTCATTTAAGTAAGAGAATAAATTGTTGTTACATTTACATGAATAAAACCTTATATGGTTACACACCCAATGAAAATGGTTCATTGGATCTCGATCATAGTGATACACATATTCATAATATTGAAACCAAAAGATGCAAAGTTAATAATGATAGTGCAACTTATTTGTGCACTTGCCGTTTAGGTCATATTGGTGTAAAGCGCATGAAGAAACTCCATCTTGATGGACTTTTGGAATCACTTGATTATGAATCATTTGATGCTTGCGAACCGTGCCTTTTGGGCAAGATGACTAAAACTCCGTTCTCGGAACAATGGAACAAACTCTTGACTTATTGGAAATAATACATACCGATGTATGCGATCCAATGAGTGTTGATGCTCGTGGCAAGTATCGTTATTTTCTGACCTTCACAAGATGATTTGAGCAGATATGGGTATATCTACTTGATGAAACATAAGTCTGAAATAGTTGAAAGGTTCAAAGAATTTCAGTGAAGTGGAAAATCATCGTAACAAGAAAATAAAGTTTCTGCGATCTGATCGTGGAGATGAATATTTGAGTTCTGAGTTTGGTCTTCAATGAAAACAATGTGGAATAGTTTCACAGCTCCGCCACATGGAACACCACAACGTTATGGTGTGTCGAGCGTCGTAACCGTACTTTATTTTGATATAGTGCGATCTATGATGTATCTTACCGATTTACCACTATCGTTTTGGGGTTATGCATTAGAGACAGCTGCATTCACGTTTAATAGGGCACCATCTAAATCCGTTGAGATGACACCGTATGAACTATGGTTTAGCGATAAACCTAAGCTGTCGTTTCTTAAAGTTTGGAGTTGTGATGCTTATGTGAAAAAGTTTTCACGATAAGCTCGAACCCAAATCGAATCGTCTTCATAGAATACCCAAAGGTAACTATTGGGTACACCTTCTATCACAGATCCGAAAGCAAGTTTTTGTTGCTAAGATGGATCCTTTCTAGAAGAAGTTTCTCTCGAAAGAAGTGAGTGGGAGGAAAGTAGAACTTGATGAGGTAATTGTACCTTCTCCCTTATTGGAAAGTAGTTCATCACAGAAATCAGTTCGATGATTCCTACACCAATTAGTGAGGAAGTTAATGATGATGATCATGAAACTTGAGATCAAGTTGCTACCAAACCTCGTGGGTCTTCGAGTAAGATCCGCACCGAGTGATGCGGTAATCCTATTCTAGAAGTCATGTTACTAGACCATGATGAACCTACGAACTATGAGAAGCGATGATGAGCCCAGATTCATGAAATGGTTTGAGACCATGAAATCTGAGATGGGATCCATGTATGAGAACAAAGTATGGACTTTGATTGACTTGCCGATGATCGGCAAGCCATTTAGAATAAATGGATCTTCAAGAGGAAGGCGGACTGATAGTAGTGTTACTATCTACAAAGCTCGACTTATCATAAAAGGTTTTGACAAGTTCAAGGTGTTGACTACAATGAGATTTTCTCAATTGTAGCGATGCTTAAATCTGTCGAATCATGTTAGCAATTGCCACATTTATGAAATCTGGCAAATGGATGTCAAAACTACATTCTTTAATGGATTTATTAAAGAAGAGTTGTATATGATGCAACGAGAAGGTTTTGTCAATCCTAAAGGAGCTAACAAAATGTGCAAGCTCAGCGATCCATCTATGGACTGGTGCAAGCATCTCGGAGTTGGAATAAGCGCTTTGATAGTGTGATCAAAGCATATGGTTTTATCTGAGACTTTTGGTGAAGCTGTATTTACAAGAAAGTGAGTGGGAGCACTACAGCATTTCGATAAGTATATGTGAATGACATATTGTTGATCGGAAATAATGTAGAATTATTCGCAAAGCATAAAGGAGTATTTGAAAGGAGTTTTTCAAAGAAAGACCTCGGTGAAGCTGCTTACATATTGAGCATCAAGATCTATAGAGATAGATCAAGGCGGCGATAAGTTTTCAATGAATACATACCTTGACAAGATTTTGAAGTAGTTCAAAATGGAGCAGTCAAAGAAAGAGTTCTTGCACTGTGTTACAAGGTGTGAGATTGAGTAAGACTCAAAACCCGACCACGGCGGAAGATAGAAAGAGAATGAAAGTCATTCCTATGCATCAGCCATAGGTTCTATAAAGTATGTCATCTTGTGTACCAGATCTATTGCATACCCTACCACTAAGATTGGCAAGGGAGTGCAATAGAGATCTAGGAAGTAGATCAATGGACAGCGGTCGAAATTATCCTTAGTAGAATAAGGATATGTTTCTCGATTATGGAAGTGAAAAAGGTTAAATACGTAAAGGTTACGTCGATGCAAGTTTTAACACTAATCTAGATGACTCTAAGTCTCAATCTAGATACATATTGAAAGTGGGAGCAATTAGCTAGAGTAGCTCCGTGCGAGCATTGTTGACATAGAGATTTGCAAAATACATACGGATCTGAATGTGGCAGACCCGTTGACTAAATTCTCTCACAAGCAAAACATGATCACACCTTAGTACTCTTTGGGTGTTAATCACATAGCGATGTGAACTAGATTACTGACTCTAGTAAACCCTTTGGGTGTTGGTCACATGGCGATGTGAACTATGGGTGTTAATCACATGATGATGTGAACTATTGATGTTAATCACATGGTGATGTGAACTAGATTATTGACTCTAGTGCAAGTGGGAGGCTGAAGGAAATATGCCTAGAGGCAATAATAATGTTATTATTTATTTCCTTATATCATGATAAATGTTTATTATTCATGCTAGAATTGTATTAACGGAAACATAATACATGTGTGAATACATAAACCTCTGAGTGTCACTAGTATGCCTCTACTTGACTAGCTCGTTAATCAAAGATGGTTATGTTTCCTAACCATGAACAAGGAGTTGTTATTTGATTAACGGGATCACATCATTAGTTGAATGATCTGATTGACATGACCCATTCCATTAGCATAGCTTTTGATCGTATAGTTTGTTGCTAGTGCTTTTCTTCATGACTTATACATGTTCCTATGACTATGAGATTATGCAACTCCGTTTGCCGAGGAACACTTTGGGTGCTACCAAGCGTCTGGCGTGCTGGGTGATTATAAAGGTACATTACAGGTGTCTCCGAAGGTACATGTTGGGTTGGCATATTTGAGATTAGGATTTGTCACTCCGATTGTCGGAGAGGTATCTCTGGGCCCTCTCGGTAATGCACATCACATAAGCCTTGCAAGCATTGCAACTAAATGTGTTAGTTGTGAGATGATGTATTACGGGCGAGAAAAGAGACTTGCCGATGTGAGATTGAACTAGGTATTGGATACCGGCGATCGAATCTCGGGCAAATGTATACCGATGACAAAGGGAACAACGTATGTTGTTATGCGGTTTGACCGATAAAGATCTTCGTAGAATATGTAGGAACCAATATGGGCATCAGGTTCCGCTATTGGTTATTGACCGAGAATAGTTCTCGGTCATGTCTACATAGTTCTCGAACCCGTAGAATCCCTTGCAACAAGGTTTCGATGGCGGTTATATTATGAGTTTATGAGTTTTGATGTACGAAGGAGTTGAGTCCGGATGAGATCGGGGACATGGCGAGGAGTCTCGAAATGGTCGAGGCGTAAAGATCGATATATTGGACGACTATATTTGGAGTTGGAAGGTTCGAATGATTGGGTATTTTTGAGATCTAGGGGGTTACGGGATTACAGGAAGTAATGGGCCTTGATGGGCTTTAGTGGGAAGAGAAAAAAAAGGCTGCTGCGCCCCCTCCCTCTAGTCCGGGTGGACTAGGGAAAGGGGCGGCCACCTCTCCTTCTCCTCCACTTCCTTCTCCTTCCTCCCTCTTGGTGGACTCCTACTAGGACTTGGAGTCCTAGTAGGACTCCACCCTGGCGCACCTATTGCCTTGGCGGCCTCCTCCTCCTCCATCCTTTATATCTGAGGGCAGGGGCACCCCATGACACACAAGTTGATCTGGATCGTTCCTTAGCCGTGTCGGTGCCCCTTCCACCATATTACACCTCGAATCGTGGCGGGCCGTTGCGGAGCTTAAGCGAAACCCTGCGTCGGATGGAACATCATCATCGTCCTGCGCCGTCGTCTTGTGGAACTCTCCCTCAACACTCGGCTGGATCGGAGTTGAGGGGCGTCATCGAGCTGAGCGTGTGCAGAACTTCGGAGGTGCCGTCGTTCGGTGCTTGGATCGGTTGGATCGGGGCGAAATGCGACTACATCCTCAGCGTTGTTATAGCGCTTCCGTTCTCGGTCTCTGAGTGCGTGGGCAACACTCTCCTCTCGTTGCTATGCCATCACCATGGTCTTGCGTGATCGTAGGAAAATTTTTGAAATTACTCGTTCCCCAACAGGTGGGTCCCATTGTCGGTGAGAATAATTATTTTGCGTAATAAGGAGGCACTTCCTTCTTTGCGGCCGTGGACCCAGTTGTCGGCCTCTCCATGCGATACTCTTGATGGAAGTCGGTCGTTGACCACATTGACCACCTTGGCCGAGAAGCACCATGGCGGTGGGACGATGGCGAGGCCTAGGAAGGGGCGACACGGGCGGGGAAGACTTCGGCGATTGTTTCCCATGCGGAGAATGCTGTATGTCTGAGGTTTCTTGGTTAAATCTGCCATCGCGGAGAATAACAACGGTGTGGGTGAGTAGAGGATGGATAGGCCAGCGATGGGGAATGCAGGTGAGGCGGTGAGGCCTGCGTGGCAGCATAAGCCGGCCTTGAGGAGGAGGAGGCAGAGCAGTCCCTTGGCGCTTGTTTGGTAATTTGGAGCGAGGAAGAGCTGAGATTGAAGAAGCCTGACATTTGTTGGATGGACATCAACCGTGGCACTTGTCGTCAACCTTTTTTAGGAAAGCCTCAAATCTGTGGAAAACAACATACAACCCATCTGCCATTATTTCTAATAATTTACAGCCCATTTGCTAATTCTTAAGGTTTTTTTGGAGCCCATATTCTTTTTGTTAGCATTCTGCCCATATTATGGCCACGGTAAAAAATTATCACGAAATTTTGCATATTTGGTGCGGTGCGAACTGTTTTAATCCCAAAATTTGACTCACATTCAAATTGATTTTAAAAATAAATGTATATCAATATAAAATCAACAAATTCTCACGCATAAAAATTAATGTAATTTAAAATCTTAAAATGAAAAAAATATATTTGAAACTAATTGCGGTTTGATGTGTTTTAAAATGTACATCCCATTTCTCATTCTTGATGGGCCATTTTCTTGGCCGGCCAGATAAAGCTCTCCTCGTCTTGAAAGATTTGTAGCCATGAACACGACAAAGCGACTTACTTGGAAAATCCCAAAAAAGCTGAAACGTGTGGCGTGGACCCATTATCGGCCTTTCCCGTATAGTACTCTTTTCGATGGAAATGGTTCCTTGACCACGTTGACCACGCCTTGAGAAGCACCACGGTGGTGGGCGGCAGCGAGGCCTAGGAAGGGGCAGCGGATCAGGGGAAGGCGTGGCGGTGGAATTCAGCGGGAAGAATGCAGTGGGTTCAATGGTTGACTCGGTGTGAGGCTGCCCGTCGCTTATGAGGAAACTGCAGTGGTAGGAATAGTAGGAAGCGGTGAGGCCTCCGCGGCGACATGACAGCCCACAGGGGCGGGAGCATCTTGACGACCGCGACAGCGCTGCTGGTAATTTGGAGCAAGAAGACCGAGAGGTTGAAGAAGCACTACAGCCGTTGGATGGACATCGTCTGATCCTTTGGAGCTAGAATCGTTCATATTGACTAAGTTGATAAAGCCCTTCATCCCGTCAACTTAGTAGGCCCTAAAAAAGCCTCCCACCAAGGTGGGTCCCACCTAGCGGGGGTATTCATTTTTGTGCGTAATAAGGAGGCACTTCGGTGGGTCGAAGTCGGCAATGAAGAGCGTTTTTTGTGAAATCGGTGGCCTGTCCGGTGGGTCCCAGCGATCGGGGAAATGATTTTTCGCAAAATATCTGTTGGCCCGTCCGGTGGGTCCCTGCTGTCGGTGGAGAATAATTATTTTCAGCGTAATAGGAGGCACTTCCTTATGGCTGTAAATGGACCCGGCTAGCGGCCTCTCCATGTCTGATACTCTTCGATGGAAGTCGGTCATTGACCACATTGACCACGCTTGCATTGAAAGCACCACGGCGGTGGATGGCGAGCCTAGGAAGGGGCGGCGGGCAGACCCACAGGGAGGCGAGGAGGCGGTGCCACTGTGCTGGGCCACGGGAGGCGCGGAGGCGGCGCTGACACGACCGCGCTACTTTGGGCGATTTGGAGCAAGAAGACCGAGGTTGAAGAAGCACTATGGCCGTTGGATGGACATCATCTGATCCTTGGAGTATTGACTAAGTTGACAAAGCCCTCCGTCCCGTCAACTTAGTAGGCCCTAAATCAGCCCAACAATATGGTGGGTCCCGGCTAGCGAGGGGGTATTCATTTTTTGGGCGTAATAGGGAGGCACTTCCTTGCGTGCGAAGATATAGCTGGTGGGTCCGACACATCGGTGAGAGCGTTTTTTTCGCAAAATCTGAGGCCCTTCGGTGGGTCCTAGCTGTCGGTGGAGGAATCATTATTTTCCGGCGTAATAAGGCATTTCCTTGCGTCTTGGCCGTGGACCCGGTATCGACCTCTCCCGTCTGATCCACTTCCGATGGATGTCATTAATTGACCACGTTGACCAGGCGGCGCCAAAGCACCGAGGCGGTGGACGACGGCGAGGCCTAGGAAGGGAAAGACAGACTAGGGACTACTCGGCGGTTGTTTCCCACGGAGAATCTGAGGTTCTTGGTTAAATGCTGCCATCATGGAGAATAACAGCATGTGTGGGTGAGTAGAGGATCGCTAGGCCAGCGATGGGAATGCAGGTGGGGCTTTGAGGCTGCGTGGCAGCATAGCCGACAGCGGGAGGAGGAAGCGAGCAGTCTCTTGGCGCTTGTTTGGCCAGGTGGAGCATGAAGCGAGAGATTGAAGAAGCACGACAGCCGTTGGATGGACATCAGCGATCCTTTGCTCTTGTGTGTTGACTAAGTTGACAGAGCGTTGCGTGTGCGTCAGCGTTTTTTAATAAGCATAAGCGTCAACCTGTAGTAAGCGCACAAGTCAGCCTCAAATCTGTGGAAAACAGCATACAACCCATCTGCCATTATTTCTAATAATGTACAACCCATTGCTCATTCTTAAGGTTTTTGGAGCCCATCTTCTTTTTGTTAGCATTACACCCCATATTTTGTACGGTTAAAAAGTATCGAAATTTTGCATATTTGGTGCGGTCAGACTGTTTTTAATCCGAAATATCGATTCACATTCAAACTATTTTGAAAAATAATTTATATAAATATAAAATCCAAATAATTGTCCACGCATAAAAATCAATAAATTTAAGATCTTGTAATGAAAAAAAATTGAAACTAATTCCGGTTTGATGTGTTTTAGAAAAGTACGAGGCCATTTACAGGCAAACCGAATGAAACTCTCATCGTCTTGAAAGATTTGCAATATGAGGGCCAATAAAACAAGTAGGCCTTGTTTGGGTATTTCTTTAAAAAAATAGAACTGGGCTAGCCATTTTCAGGCAAGAAAAAAACACTGGCTGGGCTCATGATGTGGTAAACATAAATAAAACCCTGGCTAGGCAGACCCTGGCCCCACAGCCCGTTGTTACGATCCGTCGCTAAAACTAGTATAAATAACAAGCTGCTTGTTCCTAAAAAACTTGCGACTTCTTTGGGTCCCTGGTGTCGGCCGCTCGTAGTGTAATTCTCTTGTTTATTGACTATGTTGGCAGTGGCATGAGGCCCCGGATGTCCAACCATTAGGAGGAACCATATTTTGGTCTTGTACTATAGAGGCACTTGCTTGCGTCTTGTCATCCTCTCCATGTCAGTCATCTCCTTGTTCCTCTCGGTTGTTGGCAGCGTTGACAACGCAAGAGGCGGCCTTGCCGCTGCAGCGAACCAAGGCCGCAAGGCGGAGGGCGATGGCGAGGCCTCGGGCGGAATGAGGAGGCCGTTGAAGATCGCCCGGGTCGGTCGCGAGGCGGAGAATCTGAGGTTGACTGGTTGAACGCAGTGCGTGTTGAGGCTGACATCATGGGAGAATAACAAGGCGTGTGGGGGAATAGAGGAGGGACTGGACAACATTGGAGGTACATACGGTAGAGGCAGCCCAGGCGCAAGCCACCATGGGGCGGGGGCGGCGAACCCGGCAGGGGTGATTTGGTTTGGTAGGTGGAGGAAGAAGAAGACAAGAGATAGAAGATACCACGATAGATGTTGGATGTCAATCCAGCGGTGGTAAGCAGAATCGTTTGTTGGTAGCTAGTAAGTCGACACCACCTTGGATAGGCTATTTCCTCCGGGTCCCAAATGTGAGAATCCAAATCTGTCACGGTCATGCAGCCTTTCCTATGAAAATTTAGCCCATTTGATGTGCTAGTTCGAAATAAGTTTGTGGGTGCTGGTGGGGGCTAATCACTTGGCTTACGTAATGCAGTGAGCTCAAGCAGCCGGCGTGGTGATGTTATTTCACTTGGTTGTGATTTGTTACAATATTTCACTCTAAATTAAGCGAATGGAAAGCCATTTTCCTTGTTTCAAAGAAAATATAGCGATCCTGGCCGAGTTGAAAAGGAAGGGAACATCTAACTCCAGCTTACAAAGCTGTACAAAAGCACGAGGTTGATTTTCATCAGGTTTACAAAAAAACCAGATTGAAAAGGGCAACAACATCTCACTCCAGCCACTGTTTTGGCGATCACGGTCAAATGGATCGGTCGAGGTCCATAGAATGAACATCTGGGTCGTAAAATTTCTTGGATTATGACCACAATATGTTGTAAATAGAAGCCAGACACGTTCGAGCTCTTTTGCCCACGAAACTCCTTTTTTGCTCCTCGACATAGCCATCCGTCAAAACCATGCTGCTTTGATAAACTTAAGCACGATGGACAATAGTAACCTCGCATTCAGCGGGAAGAATGTGACAAATCTTGTGTTTGCACGGTTGGCTACATATCGTTCTAAGCGCTATGGTCTTCAATCAAATCTCATGAGAAGTGAGAAAATCGATGCTTACGAATCCACGATTGGTTATAACTTTCTTACACCGTCACTGTTACCTAAATAGACATGAAGATTGAAAGCAGTTAAGGTCTAAAAAGAAGAGTGTCGAAGAGCAACAATGAGCGGTGAATTCTAGTACACTATATCGGAGCTTCAATGTCGTGAAATTATACCCTTTATATACAACTTCTCCGAGAGATGGAAAGCATTGCAGCAAGCCAATAATCTTGTCGAGATCAAAACTATTCATTTGGATATATAAGATCTTGACAGAATCCAGCACCATTGATAGGCTATCCATGGAGAAACTCTTCATTGAGCATAGAACATAATATTAGTACAAAATGTGTACTCCAAGATGATATATAAATTATCATGAAATTTAAAATGCAGCTTATGGTTACAAGTGTGGATGATAATATAAAGTACACGAAGAAAAGCGTGAGTCAAACACCATATTGAAATGAGCACAAAGATCATGTATTACACCCAAGGTCTCGGTTTAGGTGCGAGAGGGGCGGTTATTTACAGCGGTGAATAACTAGAATCAAGGATCAACCTTTTAAGTGAAGGGCATCTTGGATGATGAGCTGCCTTCGTCAAAGAAATTCCAATTCTTACAAGGTTAGGCGACTTTATTTGGAGACAACCGATTCTAGCTGTGAAAACAAGCACCAAGCACTCAGTAGCGAGGGCAAGCTGGAGTGGATGATGTTGTGCAATGAGGCCTGCGATATACAAACCGCACAAGTGAAAGTTTCTTGAGAAATGGGATTCGAAGGTTTAGTACAGTTATGCGGTAAGTAGCCTGGCATAAAGGTGGTAGTGTGGAGAGAGGAGGAAAAGCGCTAGATGGACATCGGTCTTTGAGGCACAAGTTCATGGTGTTCGGTATGTGGTATGTGATTTCACAGGGGAATAGTAGAACTCAAGCAGCTGTAGTTACGTGAATTGAGGATTTCAGCTGGGCGTCCATCATGCAGGGCATGGTATGCTTGCTCGAGGTAGCATGGCGGGATCGAGAGGCTTTGAGCGGAGCCACGGTGGGAGGAGATGATGGCTCTGGAGATTTCAAAATCATTGAAGAGATAGGCGGCGATAGTCGAGATTAAGACACGCAATGCGCCATAGAGGCACCACCAAATTGAGAGGACTTGGGTGCGGCAGCAATCCTTGGTGGGGAGAAGCAGATGATCTCCCCAGGATGGCGTCCAGGAGATCGTGATGCGGTCCACCGAGATTCTCTGAGTTCACAGGATCTGGTGAGGGGCGGGGCCGCTTCTCCCAGCTGCTGAGGTCGGGATCTACAAGCAGCGTCGCTTGTTGGCGAGCCTCATCTTCTTATATTGAGGTCGGTGACTCCATTTTCCTTGAGAGACACTTCTTGGTGAATAGGGAAGATGCATTTCCTAGGCTCTTTCTACTTTGCTCATTGGGTATAGCCGTCGGTGATCCTGAATCTGGTAGCTTTTGGATTCCTAAAGGGATAGGATAGTTCTTTACGGGCTTTAGAGGTCTCCTTTAACCTAGTACTCTTAGGAAGGCGGGTTAACCTTCTGGAACTGTTCTATCTCTGAAATTGGAAAGTAGGGTCAACTTTCCATAATATATAGCCCAACTTGTCCGTCTTAGAGTAGCCGCCTATGGAACCGCCCAGGAGTCGGGCGATAAGCAGCTCAGGTTTGAGCAGTAACAAATGGCGAGCCTAGTTGTAGTCTTGACGAAGAAGAAGGGGAGGTGGGGTTTTACTGTAGGAGTGAGGAAGAAGGGGCTGGGGTTTTCTGTAGGAGTGAGGTGAGGAATTTGGGAGTCTGAGTGGAGCAAGCTGGCGTGAGGTGGGTGGGAGGCGAGGAGGAAGAAGAGCACACCGAGTTTGGGGGGCGGTGTCTTTGGGGTGTGGGTGGCGCCTGAGAAACAATCACTACTAATGCAGTGGAGACACTCTCTGACTACCGGAAAAACAATTACTACTAGTACAATGGAGACACTCTACAGCTTATGGATCCTCCTAGGTCATTGAAGCGTCTCCTCTCTTTGAATGCCGTTATACTTTTGTTCACCGACATGCGGGCCATGCAGCCTTGAGCCCAAATGCCATCCACCAAATTAGAAGGCAGAATCGGCGGAGAGTCACCCGGTCGTGGCCTTGGCGATAACAAGCCGTCGTATCACAAACCCCACCTCCCATGATCTAAGTTTGTGAGACGAAGCAACCATCATTTCACTCTTTCTTTGAATCCCTTCTCCTCACCGTCTTCAAGAAAAACACTCGCATCTGCCCTTTGTTCTTCTCTCCCAACAAAGGGAAGGTAAGCGGATCCGTGATGTTGGTATATTTTCATTCGAGAGAAAAAAAGAACTTACGCAAGCGATAACCGATCCTCACTCTCTTTTTGTTTCATTGTCATTGCGATTGTGTTTTCCTTTTAAGTGGTCTCCTAGTATTAAATCGGTTTCATGATGGACCAAGGAGAACCAGGCAAAGATCTGCCGATATTGGAGCGGGCCTTGGGAGGCTGATCCCCACAGAAGAGCTCCAAGAAGATGGAGAAACCACCAGGCGACCCAGATCGCTCACGGCCACTCTTGAGATGGTCAATGCCCCATTTGAGGTTACTGACCCCGTAGCGCTTTGCGAGCAGTTTTCCCCTTCGGATGTGTCCCCCATTGAGCTGCCCAAGGTGATTTCCTTCTTTGCCGATCTTGATTGTGGTTTTCATCTAAGTATGTGGTGATTTTTTAGAAAAGGAAGTATGTGGTGATTAATAATGCAAAATTTTATTAGCCCGATGCCATGCTATACATAGTGGTTTAAATAACTTGTGTTTCTTACACTAAAAAGTAATTCAAAATTTGTTTTGTTTCAATTAGAGCCTGATCACGAGACAAGGATTGTGTGGTTGTGCATGTCACTCACTATGAAGAAGACGACCTGAATATATGCTTTGGGAAAAGCAGAGTTCTTAGGCTGTTGGATCCTAGAAGCCATTTGCGGTTATACCAATGAAGGTG
>JAHIAM010011828.1:0-19238 GCA_021605205.1 Aegilops longissima
CATCCTCGGGTACCCAGCTGCGGCCAAGTTCATGGCGCGTGACTCATCACGGCTACGCGTCGCTCAAGATGCCGAAGCGGCGGAGTCATCCACGGTGCCTTATTGAAGAGAGCGCAGTGATGCTCCCACCAGGACGAGCCTTTCAAGCCGCATCACGAGACCCGAGATCATAGGAAGCGGGAGGCTCCACAGAGACCGCTCAGAAGAAGAAGACATTCCCGAGCTGACTCCTCGGGAGGGCCGAGGCCTCGAAATCGCGCCTATTGAGGCACCCCCTTACATCACATAGGAAGGCGGCCGGCACCCTCCTCAAGCAAGGCTCGGGGCTCTCTCACGGAGGGCCACCGACCTTATAGATCCTGAGGGCGCTTGGGCACCACTTGGAGCGTGCTTCAAAGCACGTTCCCTCGAGGAAGGAGCAAAACAGGAGGGCCAAACCCTCGAGGAGTTCGTCCCGGTCGAGATCCACGCGGGAGTTGCGAGGAGTCAAGAGTCATGAGTGGCAGCAGCTCACACGCCGTAGCTCCCCATCCGGCCGAGGATGGTGGGCTGCAGCGTCTGCATCGACATCCTAAGCCTCAGCAGAGCAGCCTCTCGAGGCGCTTGGCCCTCACCCAGCGTGAGGCTCTGAAGGTCCACCCCCACAGCTACGTTCGCATGCCTTATGGCATGCCGAGCAGCGACCTCCAATACCAGCGCCTCATGAGGAGCATCAGGAGAGCTTAGAGCCAGGGTTCCATGATCTGGCGGAGATGGAGATGGTCACGAGAGCCACCGGCGCCTCCGGAGCCTCCCGAGGCTCCTCCAGGCTGAGGGGCACCGTGGCTCGGCTTCCGCAGCCCGCAGCGTCTGCTACTTCAACCCCGCCGTCTTCAACGTTATCGGTGACATCGCTCAGTTTCATTTCCGGTGGGCGCCCCGAGGGATGCATCATTCCCAGGCAGCGTAGGTCCGTCCACAATGGCGTGTATCCATTTACTTCATGTTCTAGCTTACTTTGTTGGGCGCCCTCGGGGCTGCATCATCCCCAAATCGCTCGGGCCAGACCAGTGACGCCATGTACCCCTCTTCACGTTTATTTGGGTCATTCGTTCGGCCCATCATGATTGTTATTTGATGCCTGTCCACGGCACCCTTCTTCCTTCATGTTAGGCGCTTGCGTTAAAGGGGGTACTGAGCATGCGACTCATTGCTCTTGGCTCTCAGCCCTCACCCTAAGCCTTGTCCACGGCATCGCGACACAGCATAGCTTTGGCAGTAGAGACCCGCTCGAGGCCGGGACCGAGGCGTGGGCGTCGACATCTAACCAAATTTGCAGGACACATCACAAGTTAAGGCCCGATGCGAGCGCAACCGCACCCTGAGGTGGGGCCCGTGGGTCCACGCTGGCTCATGGGTGCCAGAATCACGTCGTCGAGCCCTACGTGCCAGCCACGTGTGAGAGCGAGGCTGTCCTGCGCCAGGGGCTCCTCCGGGAGAGCCCCTCACGCTTACCGATGGAAGCACCATGCTCAGCGCTGGCTAATGACAACTGCGGGCGCCTATGCACGTACACACGGGGCGCTATGCTCAGCGTTGGTGATAAACAAGCGGGGGTGGCCCCGGCTGCATCAACCTCGGGGGGCCGGGCTGGGTCTCGGCCTCATCTCAATACTCCCTCGGAGTCTGCAGCGAGGGCTGAGCCACAGGAGGCTACGCCTAAAGTCACGCCCAGACGTCGCCACCAGCCCAGGCCCCTCGGGCCTGGTTGGTCACTGCGATCTCTCCCGGCGAGACCAGAGTCACGAAGGCTGTTTGAGTGTCGAGGGGACTCCTGAGCATCGCGACTAGAGCCTAAGTGAGTCCGTGGCCCCTCCTCCTTAGTTAGAAAGGCTCTTGGCGGTTGAGGTATTGTCTTGGCAGAGGCAGGCTCTGCCGAGCGTGGAATGGTAGATTCACCCACATCTCACCTCCCTACTTGCTGTTAAATGCGCCAAGGGGACTCCACGAGCATGGCGACTCAGAATCCTAACATCACGTAACCCCTCACTCCTTAGTTCAGAAAGGCTAGCAGCGGTTGAGAGGAGTAGCAGGCACTGGGCTCTTGGGGCGTGGGAATGGTAGATTCACCCACATCTCACCTCCCTACTTGCTGTTCGTGTACCAAGGGGACTCACAGGCATCACTTCGAGAAGCCTAACTTGTCACGTAGCCCCTCACTCCTTGGTCCGTCCTGGTTTCCGGTGGGGGCTAGCTGTTGAGGTATGCATGGGCAGACTACTGCGGCGTAGAACATAAGAAAGTAGGAAGGAAAGCGCCAATCACAAGGAATTTAAAAGCAAACATTACAGTCCATAACTGTTATCCACAACACAAGCATAGTTTAAGCCTCCCGGGCATAGCGCATGTTGGGAAGCGAACAGGAACCACAGCGGAGTCACTTGCCCAACCCAGCGGGCTGCTTGCCGGCGAATTCGCCTCGTGAAGCCTCGGGACCCGGCGGCCTTCAACCCGGCTTGGTGCTTGAAGGGTGAACTTGGCCATGAGCCTCGCTTTCGACCCTTCACGACCTCGGCAGCGGCCAGCGGCAACAAGCTCGCCCTTCGGCTGGCTCCAGCGAGCTGTCGAGGTCGGCGTCGGGATCGCGAAGGTAGGCGTGGTAAGGACAGCGTCGGCCTCTGGAAAAGGCGATGCTGGCGCCTCGGCCTCGGCCCGTGGGGCCAAAGCCAGAGGTGACATCTTCAAATGGCGCGGATCAGGAAGGAAGCAGCTTGGCGGGGCCGTCCTCGGCGCCCGGCCAGCCGAACTTCGAGGCCTTGCTGTCGTGGCGACCTCGGCAAGGTCACGACCTTCACCTCCATCTCCGTGAAAGGCCTGGCGGTCCTCGGCGCAGAACCAGCGCCATGCTGAGTAGCTTCGACCTTCTACGCCTCCAACTCCTGCTCCAGCGCGCAGGCGGTCACGGCACCTATTAAGCTTGGCGTCCCGGTCCTTAACCCAGTAGCCTGCGCAAGCTTCATGTCTTCCCTCCTTCTCTTGGCGAATCTGCGGGCCTCCTTGGCAAGCTGGTCCGCAGAGCCTGCGGCTTCGCTTTCGGCGCCTTGCAGCGACCTCGGACATCGTTACCTCCCAAAAGGCGGTCGCGAGCAGCCTTCACCCCTAAGGGCGGCCTGCTTCTCCTCGTCGCATGGCCGTCAGAGGCCTGGCTCCAGCGCCCAGCTCAGAATGAGCGTCAGGCGAATCCCGGAGAGGCCAGCTACAAGCGCCGGGCCACCCGAGGCGAGGTCGGCGCCGGAAGATCTCCGCATGGCGGTCAATTCAGCAGCGGCCGCATCCAGGGCCAGTGGGAGGAGTGGAGGGCAGCGTTGGTGGAGTAGGAGAAGGGCGGCAGCATAACCATAGTATCTGAGGTGGGACTTACTGCACCCTAACAGGCCCTGGTGGTGGCACAGGCGAGATACCTCGAGGAATCGCTGCAAACCATGGGGCTGAGCTGCATGCCCCGGCCAACTCCGCTGGTCCTTGAGAGATGACCACAGGCGAAGGCCGTGTCTTCGTAAATCGCCTTCGCCAGCGAGCCGGGCGCTGCCCAGAGCAGGCCTCCCGGGCTCCCGCCGGCTTCTT
This sequence comes from Aegilops longissima, assembly GCA_021605205.1. Classification (NCBI taxonomy): domain Eukaryota; kingdom Viridiplantae; phylum Streptophyta; class Magnoliopsida; order Poales; family Poaceae; genus Aegilops; species Aegilops longissima. Next base: position 3,604 of record JAHIAM010011828.1, read on the forward strand.
CGCCCGCTGGCTCGGCCTAGCCAAAGATACAGATATATCAAGCCTCGGCTGACAAAGCAAGAATAAAACAAAGATCAAGCACTTCTGGTCGCCAGCTCGCGACTCGAGCAACCTCAGCCGCCATACTTGAGGCTAGAGGCGAGCTGCGGGGATCAGCCTCAAAGAGCCCGTGTGGCGGGAAGCACGTCTGCGGATTGCCTCGGGTGAGGCAGACTAGCCAGCGGAAGACAGCCCAGTCTGTCCTTTTTCGGGATCGAGGCAAGCTCTCCCGCCCGCTTCATCGCCATCCTGCGTCGTCGTTGCTCGACAAGAGAGGCGGAGAGCGGACCTACTCGCCAGGGAGAAGCGCTCTCGACTCCCCATCGGTCGCCTCGGAGTCAGGCCCGCTTCCACTCCTCTTCTTCCTCCTCTTATTTGGAGTAGCCGGAGGACCACGTTCCACCGTCGCCAGGGCACAGGTCCTCGAGAACCTCCGTGAGAGCAGGCCCGTCCCCATTGAAGACGGTGGATCCCCCTTTGCTTGATCATCTCGAAAACAGGAGCAGAGACGCAGGGGCGCCCTCGTACCTCGCCACGTCTCCCAGGCCAAAGATTTGAGACCTTGGCCAGATCTTACGTCGGCCAAGACTATGGGGCTCGAGGCGGGGCCTCCATAGCTGAGCAATCTTGATGAGGAGGGGGCCACGATGATCAAGGAACTTCCTCGGGAGGCAGCACTAGTCAGCAACGCCGCAGCCATGTTGCTGAAAGGCCACGCCGATCGCGTCCATATTCTCCGGCCACCGGCTTGGAGAGGATCCACGAGTTAAGTCTGAGACCAATCGTCCGGGCCGTGAGGGTGCTCGGTGGCGCGAAATCAGCCGAGGTGGATCGCTTGCATCTACCATGATCCACTTGCTCTTAAACCCCTCAATCCTCTTCGGGCCGAGGATGTAAATGAAGTAGGCATATGGCGACAAAGCTTCAGCGCCTGTGAGATGGGACCAGCAGGTGGGAGGAGGAGAAATGAGTGGCGCCTTAAGGCCCACTGGAGGCTACACCGGCGTGAGCCTCACAATAGTAAGCGAATGTCCCGGAGAGAAGAACACGAGTTGGGGTGAAGTGCAGGCTTGCGGTTTTGTAATGGCGGAGGCGAGAGAAGAAGAACTTCAGAAAGGAGGCCGCAGGGCCAGGCAGCAATGGCGCTCTGAAAAGGCGGATAGAAGGTGCTCCTTGGCCCCTCGGGAAGAAGCGGGCGATCTTGAACACCTCTGCCCGTCCGATGCCTTGCGTAGCCACCATCGGCCGCGCAGACCAGCCCTCCTCCAACACATTGAGCGAGTCAAAGTGACTGTGTACCAAGCTCACGGCCGGGAGATGCAGCCGAGGCTCTCATGCCTAGCCACTAGAGGCGCAAATTGGTAGTCACCGGAGATCTCGAGGCAGGAAGGAAAGGCATGAAGAGGGGATCACAGGCAATGACCCGGAGGAGACTAGGGAAAGCAAAGCCCTGAGCGGTGCTTGCAGCTCTTTGTCGATTCAGCCTTGATGGTTGGCAGGCGCCCGATCAGCTCCACTTCCTTGCAGCAGGCGCCAAGAGCCCTTGGTACATTAGGGCCCATGGCGCAGCACTTGCCCCGCCAGCTACTCTGCTCAGCCAAGTCAAGCAGCGCCTTGGGGCAAGAGGCTCTGTCGGACGATGCAGGAGCAGGGGTCCCCCGGACTTTTTACTACTTGGCTTGCGGTGTAGCTCAAGGGGTGGCCCGGCATAGCCATCTTCATCGGCACAAACTCAAGACCCACAGCGAGGCCAAGCCTCATGAGGCGGAGGGCGAAGCTTCCTCGAGGCGCGACATCGTCGGGGCTGGCTCGCATGAGGCCCGGAGATCAAGCCCGGGGTACCTCACAGGTGCCCATGGCGCAAGCCATAATGACGACCAAAGAGCCGGTGAGGCCGAGCCAGCCCTTGCGGTGTCCTCCTTTCCTCTTTGGTGCCAAAGGAGCAGGTCACGAACAAAGGTATCAAGCAAAGGCATCCGTTCCGGTTACAACAAGACCAAGACCATGTCATAGCAGCGGGAAGGAAGTCATCGTGGAGCCCAAGCGAGGCGTCACCACGGAGAGCCTTTGTGAGCGAGGACCAACTTTAGTCATGATAAGTGTACTAGATGTTTCCCCCTTCAAAATGGCCAATTATTTGGGCGCCCCTTCCAGCTCAATATTTGGGAAGAGGCCGGGGCCTGCGCCTATAAATAGGACTAGCCACCCACGGTGAGAGGTATCTAGAATGTTGGAGATATGCCCTAGAGGCAATCATGTATGATGATATTTCCTATGTGTTTATGAATAAAGATAGTCCTTGGACATTATCAATGATGTGTATCACAAATGCATGACTTGTTTGTGGGACTATGCATTGTATGATGACTGTCCTAAAAGGTCCCTAGTCGAAAGGGCTGTGTGGATGGCATGGCCGACTAGACTAACATATGACACGATCGATGGCTCGGTCTCACTAGCCATGGAGCATTGGATGCTAACGGATAATATGGACTTGGAAAGGTGCAGGTGGGATTCGACATAGTGGGATCCGAGTCGAAAAGATCAAAGTCGGTGGACAGACACCCAACTATGAGGCCTTGGCGATATGTCATCTGTGAGTCTCTAGTACAACATCGTTCTATGTCCTAAGACACGGTGGCGCATGTACTCGGGATGGTGATGAGACTTGCTTTGGGCCGACCAGCGCTACTCCGTGACTAGGTAGTTACAAAAGGTAGGTTTGGGTTTGTCCAATCCCATGCTTACCGAGACATGGTCGAACAAGATGGGATTGCCCCTCCGGTCGGGAGAGATATACTCTGGGCCCCTCGTGTGATCGACCAGGAACAGCATGGCCATGCGACAAGGATTATGAGATAATCCGGACGGTGGTGATATATCCTTTGGAGCGAGAAAGAGGTCGGGCTAGCACAAGGATGTGATCTCTCCTTGAGCCCGACAACATATATCGTCTGACAAAGGCAGCAGTGTGACCACGTTGTACATATTAGCCTAACCAGCTTCATGAAATGCTGCTTGGTGGTTGTGCGCCTTGCTAGAGCCGCTACCAACCGTGCATGTCGGAGGTGATCGAACTGTGACCAAGCGACTTGAACCTAAGGGTGTGGCAGCAAGGAAGGAAGCGTTAAGTGAGACCTTTGGTCGGATGTGATCCGAACTGCACTAGGGCACGTGACCAGATGACTTTGGGCTTTAGGGTCCATGCGAGGCCCAAGTGTTGAGCCGACGACGCACGCCTATATAAAGTGGAAGTGCGGCACACTTTCGAGTAGTTGATAAACGCCCGATTTTGCGGCTAGGGTTTGCATGTGTTGCGAATAGCCACGTCCACTTTGCGCCCGCCCGGCGTGTGATCGGACCTAGCAGTCCGCGCCTGACGTTCCTTCCGCGCCTGCAGGATCGTTAGAAAGCGGTGCACTTGCGCCCTCCGGCGAACTTCGTGCGTGGGATCGGACGACCGGCGCTTCGAGGGAGATCGAGCGAAGAGGAGGCGATCCGCAGCGGGCCAGCTGCTAACTCTTCTTCCGCTGCCGCGACGCTGCGCGTCTAGTGGTAACGACGTGATCCATCTCCGTAGCATGTTCTGGATGTTGCGGCGTAGGAATTTTAATTTGCGGTCGGCGCACCCTACCGTAGAGACCCAGCGATGGTATCGAGCCTCTGTTATAGGATTTGGATTCAGATCGTATGCATATTAGATATGTGGGCGGCAGATGAGATCTGACATCCTTGAAGAGATCGGCTATGTGCATGGTTGATGTGATCAGCTGCACATGGGGATCGTTGAGGCTATATTTTACGTAAATCGGGATCGATGAGGTCGTGACGACGATCTACCCTACCGATCGGTCATCCGCCGCCGGGTTAATAGTGAAACGTAAATCCGAATCGGATTAGCGATGATCGATAAGATCGATCAGGTCGAGAAAATAGCGTGATCGGAGTTCGAGATGTGATCTGTGATTTCGAAAACCGCCGACTAACAAGCTAAGCGAGTCCGCCGTGTCGTAGCACCGTGTATTCGTACCCGCACACAAACGGGTAGAATGCGATTCTATGCATAACTTTGTTTTCAGGTTTGATGTGAATAGTATGGCTCATGTGTATATGATGCATGTGTGTAATTTATCACGTGGCTGCGTGTCATGTTTGTCGGCGGCGAGAATAAAAGTGCTGTCATTATATTGTATAACGACCTGCGTGTCGACTTGTGACTCTATGTAAATTCATTACTAGTTGTAGTAGTTGGATAATAGAGATCAGGTTGGTGGCTTGGCGTCCGTGACAACAAACAAGATGGAGTTAAGTAGATGGTCACCGGATCGAACCGACACGGAAGAAGCGTCCATGAAGAACCATACTATTTCACAATATGTGTTATATTTGTGATTGTTATGCTTCTTTGTTTCTATGCATGTTAAAATGATAGAATGATCCCTCATGAATATCAAGCGGTGCCATCCCGATGTTGCACCATTACATGCCGTCAGAAATACGTCTAGTAGTGGGCTCATAAAATTGAGGTGCTCTTTGGGTGTCCTTGGTAGAAGGGTTAAATGTCGGAACGCGGACATACCTTGCATTCGAGTTAACTTGACAAGGCTATCAAAAGCGGTTTTGGGCCTTGTGGCAAAAGAAGTTGGGAGCGGGGTATGAGATACCTTCCGACCGGCGAAGTCATATAGAATACGATTAGCAAGGAGTTGCTTACGGATAGGTATGTTGGCTAGCAGTGATGCTAAAGCTCACTAATCGCATGCGCTAGTGGGATCTGAATCACTGAGAGTTTTTGGAGGGATCTTGACTTGAGTGGGAGTATTTACATTTAGGCTAGAATTACTCTACATAAACACATTGCTTAGTGATTGCATATTTTACATTGTAGATCAATGGCACCACCTGCTCAACCCAACTTTGCATTGAAATCAATTACGGAAAAGGATAAACTGAATGGAACAAACTTTACCACCTGGTATAGAAATTTGAAATTGTTCTCAAGCGATAAAAGGAACATGTTCTAGAGGATCCACTTCCGGAGGAACCTGCCGATAATGCTAGTGCCACAGCTAAGAATGCCTACGAAACTTCGTTGATGAATCAGCGGAGATCAGCTGTCGATCTTTGGCTTGTATGGAGCCCGATTTACAACAACATTTGAAAATGTTGAGGCTTACGATATGATCGAGAGTCTCAGAGCATGTTTGAGAACGAGCTAGGACCAAAAGGTTCAACGTCTGGCGATCCTTGATGGATTGCAAGCTGAAGGAAGGTGATCCTTGAGCCCACATGTGATCAAGATGATCGGATATGTGCAAGCTTTGGATCGTTTGGGCTTCCCGCTCTTGGATGAGCTAGCTCTTGATGCTGTTACGGTTCTCTTCCGCCCACTATGGGGCGTTCATCTCGAACTATCATATGCATGGCATGGATAAAGCTCACTGGTTGCATGGGATGCTCAAGGTGGCGAAGCGGGATATTAAGAAGCACGCATCAAGTGTTGATGGTGCGAAATAAACTAAGTTCAAGAAGAGTTGGTCCAAGAAAAGGCTAAGGCAAAGACGCGGAGGCGGTAACTCTCTGCTGCTCTTGAGATCTGGACGGACTCGAAGACCGTTTGCTTTCCTTTGCAAGGAGCCGGTCCTTTGGAAGAGAAACTGTAGCAAGTGGCTTGCAGAGCATGGCAAGAAGGCGGAAATGCTTCTTAGGGCAAAGGTACACTTGTTGCATATGTTATAGACATTTACCTTGCTGACATACCTAGTAGCTCTTGGGTATTTGATACGGATCAGTTGTTCATATTTGCAACTTCGATGCGAGGGCTGGTAAGAACTAGGCGTGTGGCACAAGGGAGATTGACATCGGGAATTCGGCAACAAAGCAAGAGTTGCTGCGTTGGAGGTCGACCGATGCAGCTCAACTTCCTTCAGATTCATTATGGAATTGAATAATTGTTATTACATTCCTGCACTTAGTCGGAACATTATATCGCCTCATGTTTGATGAGTCGAGGTTATGAATTCAATTTAAAGGACAATGGTTGTTCGATATTTTTGAATGGTATGTTCCACGGCTATGCACCCATTGTTGATGGGCTATTTATATTGAATCTAGAACAGAGAACGGTCTATAACGTGAATGTCAAGAGGCATAAGCCTAATGAGATAAATCCGACATACTTACGGCATTGCGGCTTGGACACATAGATGCGAAAGCATGAAGAAGCTCCATGATGATGGGCTCCTAACCCGTCCGGCTTGGTCGTTCGAGACATGTGAATCATGCTTGCTCGGCAAGATGACTAAGTCTCCTTTCGCAAAGAGTTGCGAGAAGGCGTCAGAACTATTGGAACTTATACATAGTGATGTGTGTGGTCAATGAGCACAACTAGCGGAGGTGGCTATCGATGCCATTGACTTTTACCGGCGACTTGAGTAGATATGGATATATCTATTTGATGAGGCACAAATCGGAGACTTTTGAAAAGTTCAAGAGTTTGAGCGAGGTTGAGAATCAGCTCGGCAAGACTATAAAGCCTGCGATCTGATCGTGGAGGTGAGTACATGAGCCGAGGAGTTCGGATGATCATCTGAAAAGTCAAGGTATAGTACCTCAGCTCACACCTCGAGATGCATACCAGGAATGGCGTGTCGGAGCGGAGAATAGGACCTTCCTGATGAAACCGTCGGATTTACCCTTGTCATTTGAGGATCGCTCTGAAGCGCAGCTTTCACACTTAATAAGGTACCATCAAAATCCGTAGACAAGACACCGCATGAGATGTGGGTAGGAAGAGTCGGTTTGTCTTTTCTAAAGATTTGGGGTTGTGAAGCATTTGTCAAGCGACTTATGTCGGACAAGCTTACACCCAAGTCGGATAAATGCATATTAAGTTGGATATCAGAAACCTTGGGATATAGCTTCTACAAGGAGGAGAACAAAGTGTTTGTTGCTCGGAGCAGGGTTTTCCTTGAGAAAAGAGTTTCTCGGTCGGGAGGCGAGTGGGAGGGCGGTTCGACTCGAAGAAATTCGAGGACCACTCGAGGCCGGCTCGGTGGTGATGAAATCATCTAGGAGTCGGTCAAGAACCCGTAGTGGGCGGCGGCCCGGAACCACGGAGTCGGAAAGATTGCGCGAGAGTCTGCGATGTATTGTTGCTAAGCGGCAGGCGGCCAGCGTATCACGAGCGATGGTGAGCCCAGATTCGAGGCATGGCTAGAGGCCATGAGATCGAGTTAAAGTCCATGGATGAGAATCAAATGCAGGACTTGGTTGATCCGCCACTAGGCGTAGCGCCATTGGTTGCAAATGGGTCTTTAAGAAGAAAACCGATGTGGATGGAAATGTTCGGATCCACAAAGCTCGGCTTGTCGCTAAAGGTTATGGACAAGTTCAAGGAATTGACTGACGAGACTTACTCGCATTAGCGATGCTGAAATCGGTGAGGATCATACTAGCTATAGCTGCATATTTCGATTACGAGATATGGCGGATGGATGTCAAAGCAGCTTTCCTTCACGGAAATTTAACGAGGGCGTGTATATGATACAGCCGAGGGTTTTGTCGATCCGACTAGCACTAGTAAGGTATGCAAGCTCAAGAGATCCATTTATGGGTTGAAGCAAGCATCTCGGAGTTGGAACATTCGTTTTGATGAGGTAAATCACTGGTCTCGGTTTCATCAAAAGCGAAGAGGACTCTTGTTTATACAAGAAGTTAAGTGGGAGCTCGATAGTGTTTTGATCTTGTATGTGGATGACATACTACTGATCGGAAACGATGTTTCGATGTTAAACTTCGGTCAAGGGATCATTGAATGGCAAGTTTTCGATGAAGGACCTTGGTGAGGCGGTCTATATTTTAGGCATTAAGATCTATAGAGATAGATCGAGGCTGCTCGGCTTAAGCGAAGCATACATAGATAAAGTGTTGAAGCGGTTCAACATGGTGAAAGCGAAGAAAGGTTCTTGCCGCTCTCACATGGTATAAGGCTAAGCGAGACTCGAGGTCGCCGACATCGATGGCGAAGCGAGGATGAAGTAGGATTCATATGCCTCGCAATCGGATCCATCATGTATGCCATGATATGTACAAGGCCTGATGTTGCTTTTGCAATAAGCCTAACAAGTAGATACCAGAGCAACCCGGTGAGAGTCAACTGGGAAGCGGTAAAGACTATTTTGAAGTACACGAAAAGGACTAAAGAGATGTTCCTAGTTTATGGAGGTGAGGAAGAGCACAAATGCGTGAGGAGTTCGTCGATGCTAGTTTCCAAACCGGCGAGAGATGATGTCGATCACGGTCCGGATTCGGTATGCGTCTGAGCGGAGGAGCGAGTGCCTTTGGATGAGTTCCAAGCAGGATACGGTGGCGATTCTACCACGAAGCCAGATACATTGCGGCTTGTGAAGCTGCAAAAGGAAGGTGTTTGGATCCGGCATTTTCTGGATGATCTTGGTATTTTCCCAGCCTCGGTGAAACCGTTGGACCTTTATTGTGATAATTCTGGTGCCATCGCACAAGCCAAGGCCGAGGAATCACCACAAGGTCGGACACATGAAGAGGAAATATCACGTCTGAAAGATCGTAAGAATGGTGATGTAGAGTTATGCAAGATTCACCACGGATGCAAATGTTGCGGATCCGTTGACTAAGCGCTTCCACAACCCAAGCATGAGAGACACGTTAGAGCTATGGGCATTCGATGTCTATTTGATTGACTCTAGTGCAAGTGGTAGCTTGTTGGAGATATGCCTAGAGGCAATCATGTATGATGATATTTCCTATGTGTTTATGAATAAAGATAGTCCTTGGACATTATCAATGATGTGTGTCGACAAGTCATTGACTTGTTTGTGGGACTATGCATTGTATGATGACTGTCCTAAAGGTCCCTAGTCGAAGAGGCTTGTTGAATGACGCAGCCGACTAGACTAGCATATGACAGAGTCGATGGCTCGGTCTCACTAGCCATGGAGCATTGGATGCTAACGGATAATATGGACTTGGAAAGGTCTGGTCGGATTCGACATAGTCGGATCGAGTCGAATAAGATCCGAGTCGGACAGACCCAACTATGAGGAGCTTGTGATATGTCATCTGTGAGTCTCTAGTACAATCATACGTTCTATGTCCTAAGACCTGGTGGTGTATGTACTCGGGATGGTAACAGAGACTTGCTTTGGGCCGACCAAGCGCTACTCCGTGGTAGGTAGTTACAAAGGTAGGTTTAGGTTTGTCGATCCCATGCTGCGAGAGACATGGTCGAGCAAGATGGAATTGCCCCTCCGATCGGGAGAGATATACTCTGGGCCCCTCGTGTGATCGACCAGGAACAGCATGGCCATGCGACAAGGATTATGAGATAATCCGGACGGTGGTCAGATATCTTTTGAGCGAGAAAGAGAGTCAGAGCTAGCACAAGGATGTGATCTCGCCTTGAGCCGACAACATATATCGTCGCGGCAAAGGGAGCAGAAGTGTGACACGTTATGCGAGTTAGCTAACCAGCTTCATAAATGCAGCTTGGTGGTGGTGCACGCCTTGCTAGAGGCGCTACCAACCGTGCATGTCGGAGGTGATCGAGCTGTGACCAAGCCGACTTGAACCTGAGAATCATGCAGCAAGGGAAGGAACCTCACGAGGTCAGTTCGTAGGACCTGGTGGATCGGATCCGAACTGGACTGAAGGCGTGACGAATAGACTTTGGGCTTTAGGGTCCGTCACGAGGCCCAAGTGTTGAGCCCGCGGCGGCGCCTATATAAAGTGGAGGTGCGGCACACTCGGCGGTTGATCGCTTGGCATTGCGGCTAGGGTTTGCATGTGTTGCGAATAGCCACCTCCACTCGCCGCCGACTGTGTGTCGGACCTAGCGATCCGCGCACCTGGCGTTCCCTCCCGCACTGGAATACCGTTAGAGCGGTGCACTTGCGCCCGCTCCGCGAACTTCGTGCGTGGGATCGAGACGATCCGCCTTCGAGGGAGATCGAGCGAGGAGGAGGCGATCACAGCGAGACGCACTGCTAACTCTTCTTCCGCTGCCGCGACGCTGCTGGCGTCTAGTGGTAGCGAACTGTGATCCATCTCCGTGGCATGTTCTGGATGTTACTTGTAAATTTTTAATTTGCAGTCGGCGCACCCTACCGTAGAACCCAACATAGAAATCTTAGGATCCAGGATCACGAAGCATCGAGAGAAATATTTGAACTCCCCTAGCAGTTCATCGCACCAGCCAGAAACAGAGACCCTCATGAGGCTGTTCTTCCTTATAATGTATCATCAATAACCCAAGAGGCAATCCACCACACCACACACTGCTTTGGGTAAGATGTTACACTACAATGGTGGCCGAGACCGGTATAAACTACTGTGTCTCTTGTGTTGTTCCTTTGATGATTTTAGATCCCTAGCTTGGCGGTGGGGTGCAGGTAGGTAGAGAGGCGAGATCTCACGCGCACCCAGTGTTCGAACCTAGAAGGTATCGGAACCGAAATCCGACATGGATGGTTGGCTTTTTTGGCATGCCAATGAACTCTAACCCGATTCTAGTTCATTTTTCTTGCCAATGTCGGCCAAATCATGGGTAAACAATACCTCAACCAAATTTTGGTCATGACCCAAAGATTGGTCTTTGTTGGATGGTTGCCATTTCTTTGGCATGCCAATGAACTCTAGCCAACTCAAGTTCATTTTTCTTGCCAATGTCGGCCAAATCATGGGCAACCAATACCTCAACCAAAATTTTGGCTACCAATGCTTTGATGGGGCAACCTTGAGCACAAACAAAACATATGGTTGAACGTGCCACAACACTAACGCATACCCTCGGCAAACTGAAACCAACCCGTGTCTAGCGGCGATATGGGCGTGTAAGCTCACCCATGATGTCGCCGTGTCGGGCGGATCTTGGAGCTGTGCCCGTTGTTGGCCCCAACGACCCACATGAGCGATTGTCGGTGGGGAGAGAGGAGGTCATGGGCCCTGCTCCTCCATTGGACTAATCTGCGCTCACGTCGGCCAGGTGTGCCCCCGTATCATTTCCTGTTTTCCCAGCCATATTCGGCGACGATTATCGCGTTGTGCATTAGTCCTTTCACTATGTAGGCCAAGCGAGACAACTTATTGTTTATTTGAGCCGTTCAAGTATAATCATGTGGCGTTTGCTTATTTCTCATTCCTCTCAACCCTTCTCTCCATCGATCATGTCACCCTCGATCAGAGTCCATCCTCACATACCTCATTTGAACATTCCGCGAGTATCATTCGCATGTACCCACCTAGTCCTCTTTCAATAGATCTCTGGACCCCAAGATGAAATCGAGAGGAGCAGTGAGGAGCACGTGATACCTAAAATGATTCAAATACTGAACGGTGATCATAGCATCCATAAATCATATATAAAGGGTATTCAATGTTCGTTTCATTTTTTGAGCGTGCAATATACTCCCTCAATTCATATATAAAGAGTAGTTTACATATAAGTTTTATGTGTTGTCAAAGTATATCTACTTTGATCAAAAAGGTATCAACATTCAACAACGCCCAATCAATATTGTTAGACTCGTACGTACTCCTAGATTTGAGCTCGAGATGGTTTCCAATTTGACTATTGACAAGATTAATAGTACATGATATGTATAATGTGAAAATTATATCATTGGAAACTCCTTTCACATCTGAATTGACCATGTGCTTTGTGTAAGATTGCATGTCATATATTATTACTCTAACATTTGGTCAAGAGTTAGCCTCAAAATGCATTAGACCACATATGCTTTGTGTAAGTTGCATGTCATATATTATTACTCTAACATTTGTGTAAGTTGCATGTCATATATTATTACTCTAACATTTGGTCAAAGTAGTTATAGTGAAGTGGATCCTCGGCACCAGGTATCCCTGCCTTACCCTCCCTTTCGGTCACTTCTGGCGGATGCACTTGCTAGGCCCTGCATGTCGGTTACTCAATGGGTTTAGCCACGTCGAGGAGATCCTCATCCGTACTCCCTCATTTTTATTTACTCCGCATAAAGCGGAGGGAAGGTGGTCTAATGAATAGCCTTGGCGGGGAGGAGGGGGCGTCGGTTTGCTCTCAACTGCGGTCCCTAGCGGCAACATAAAGGCAAGCGCGTGTTCATTCGGTGGCGGCGTGGAGGTCCAGCATGCTGCGGGCTACGCTTGAATGTCGACAAGGCGATGTACTGATCAAAACCGATTGACCGGTCGTCACGGAACCACTATTCACACAGAACCTTATTTGCTCGGCCCTCGCCAGCCACTGCCCTAAACCACACCAAATCTCTAGCCCATTCCCCACCTTTGATCCCTAGCCGCATCAAGCGTCCCCTAGTTATTGGGAAAGCCATAGTGGCGCCATAAGATCACTTACTACAAGATCTCTTGCGCGGGAGCGCTTATGCAATCGCGGTGGCGGTCGGCACCACCGACCTCCGTTCCCAAGCTCGCTTTGTGGCGGGCCATCCCGAGTTCTCTGGAGCCAAGCTACGAGGAGGAGAAGCGATCTAATGTTCATGGCGGAGGTCGGCGCGAAGGCCCCGATGGGTATGAGGCGATGGGCGTCGACCGTGCGGCGTCCAAGTCCCCATAGTGCGGCGGACCGGCGGTTCAACATGGCGATACTAAGGAGGACCGGGGCGGAAGCTCAACTTGACATGGGAAGCGCGCATGCCGCTGCCATCGAGCTCTCTGCCCGGCGGAACGGATGTCGTGGATGTGAACGGGTGGCGGAGGCTCAACTTGAGGCGAGCAGCGGCGGATGCGCTGCATCATCGAAGCCCTCCTGCGAGCGGAACAGGCGTCTGGACTTGAGCAAGGCGGCGAAGGCTCGACTCGGCGCAGAGCGCGCGGATCCGCTCTCGCCTGGCGCCCTCTTGCAGCGGAACCGGACGTCTGGACTTGATCGGCGGCGGAGGCTCCGACTCGGCAGCGGGCCCAGCGGATGCCGCTACCATCAGAGGCCCTCCTCTGCGAAATGAACGAGACGTCCTCGACTTGGCCGGGTTGTGCTCTCGTTAGTGCGAGCGCTGCAGCAACAGCTTGGCAGTAGCTGGAGGCCGAGGACAACCGCGATCGCGGAGACACCGCGTCGGCAGCGGCAGTGGTTCCGCAGCGGACAGCCAAAAGGCACGAGCCGTCTCTTTCCATGACGATGATAGTTTTCTTTATGTTGTTGTTTTATGGATCTTTTGCTTTGTAAAAACATATATTTGTTATGCAAATCGCTGACTTGGGTCAGTCTACCATTTCAGGCGGTTGGATGAATATCCTCGTCTCCTAACCCTTCTTTCCTTCTTCCACCCTCTTCTTCTTCCCCAGCAGACCACCGCTTGGCAGATTTATGCGGATACTCCCCAACATGCGGTTGGATAAACATACTCTATGAGCGAAAATTATGTGTCGGTGATAGGATGGCTGAGTTTGGTTTGTTCTGTCACGACAACGCGTGTCGGTGAGGTGCGTTCCCTTGGTTGGGTTTGCGGCGTGCAGGAAGCGATTTGTGTGAGGTGCGGTCTTGCGACAGCGGCGTCTTGAGGAAGCGGCCGTGTGAGAGTCGCGATCGACCCGCGATAGTCGTGCGCAAGTGTACCTCCTTCTCATTTGAAAACTTTAGGCAAGCTTGGCAAAAATGTGTGGTGAAGTTTGGCAATGCAAGGCCTAGACCCAAACAGGATAAAATGCGTGCGTACTAGGAGTACTAGTGTTAAAAAAGAAAGGCTGGGTTTTCCTTGGCGGGATTTAATCGATACAAATCCTCGTTTCACATGTCAATTAATCGTATTTTTCTCCAAAGACCAAAAGAGCTAACCATCTCACTCCTCATCGCTTGATTAATGCAGCGCCATGCAAACCAACCTTCTCACTTCCGCATGCATGCAGGGGATATTAATGTCCTTGGTTGCTAACCCCATCAATTTTGCCTCGATTAGTGTTAGTGGCCCTTTGCAAATTGTAATTTTGATATCTTGGCCTTGTGTACAAAAAAATGGAGGTAGTAACTATATTTGACTTCCTTCCCCATTGCGGTGGCGTCGGCGATATTTTTTTTGTTGGTGGTTTGGCGAAGTGCGTTGACGGAGAACACCATTGAGGAGACCACGGTAAGTCGTTATGCAAGTGCCGCCTACAAGCGAAACAAGCCTTATTTGCATCCAGGAAGTCCTTTACTAGTACTACTAGGAGTACTAATGCGGTGAGATGGTTTCTCGAAGAAGGCGATGGAGAAGCGGAGTCAGCGAAGAGTGAAATGATGGTTGCTTCATCCGTGCTTTTATGATTTGATGCCTCACTTCTTTGTGATTTGTGATAGAAGGGACAGGGGAGTAGACTCTGCTGCTCATACTGTACTACATGCGTCCAAGCATGGGAGAAAAGAAGAGAGCGTTGCATTTTCTATTCCTTCAATCAATCAATCAGGGAACTTCGGTTCCATCTTTTTGGCTTTGGCAACACCGTCCACAATGGTTCCCACAATGCCAAAAGCTATTTTCATATTTTGCTACACATTGTGGATGCCCTTAACCATACCACTTGGTTTTGCTCATGTGTGCTATCTATACAAATCTCAATTATATTGATCTAAAAATTATAGAATCAAGATTAGTAAAAGGAGGTGATTTTGCAGCAGCGGATGGCGGGAGGTTTCTTATTTGAGCAATGCTACATCCACGTAATGGTTTACGTAAAATTCTGAACTGATGTGATGTGGGACTATTTGATTGGATTAAAGGAAAGTTAGGCCCACCCACCTGAAAATCGAGGGGGCATATATAGATTAGATGGAAAGATATCACGTAGCAGCTACATAGCCCTTTGTAAGTCTAGGATTAGGCTTCTTATTTTGGAGGACATTGTCAGGCGGTTTTACTAACATGCGGTCCCGATTGTATGGTGCTTTACCAAGCGATCCGCGTCCAACATGAAACAGAACAACGGCAGAAGCAACCGTGGTTAAGTTGAAAAGATGAGGAGAGGCGGATTGACAGCAGTGAAATGATGGTTGCTTCGTCCCTCCAACTTAAGCTGCGGGAAGGTGCAGCTTTGTGATTTGGCGCCTCATTGCTCATTACTACTGCGGCGCCATGGTGAGGTGCTTCACCCGGCACTGCTCTGTTGTATTCGGTATGTACGTGGACCGGTAACGATGATGTCCCACATGTCGGCGAAAGGGACTAGAAGATTTATGGCGGCGCTCCACTCTTCTGACGGAGGTAGGCGACCACACGGCCCGATGAACTGCACTGTCTTGTATAGTACTATAGTTTTGTTGTTCGCGCGATCCATCGATACAAACCCGATTAAGCAGGGAAGAAGCGGGATTTTCCCAGCGCGGTAGATGATCTTGGCCATACATTTCAAAAGCAATTTTAATGTATGCAAACTGAATAATTATAAGTAACAATATGATATCTAGTAAAACTAAAAACACATATGATTTATTGTGTTAGAGTGTAGTAGTAGTGTTGTATTGCATAGTTGTTAGATGTAACATGCGAGAACGTGTAGAGATGTAGTTTTGGAGGGCCTACGAGAGAAAAAAGTATGTCGGTCACGAACTTCAGAATAAGCTGATTACGGTC